>VXBR01000881.1:372624-424916 GCA_013400215.1 Cisticola juncidis
AAAAAACCAGACAAAATGACGAGAAAATTCAAAACACTAAATGGCACAGGAGAGGAGAAGAGTGGTCCTTCACCATGCTATGCTCTCCTTGTTCTGCTTCATGTCATTTCCTTTCCTGAAAATTTGCAGTCCTAAATTATGATATGCTCTGGCTGATAGGTAAGAACTTGATGCCATATTTTGAAAACCGGACTTCTTTATTCTTTCAGGACTTGGGAAAACTGACTAATATCATCTTTCTTTGATCACAGCCATGCCCAGGGAAAAGACAAGACCAGAAGGTTTGTTCCTCCTCTTGAGCCCAAGGCAAAAGTAAATATTTCTGCTCTGCTAGTAACATATATTCTGATTGGAGAGTGATTTCAGGAATTCATGTCTTTTTTTGCTAGTTTATCCACTGATTAAAGAGCTTTTGAATGCGGTTTAAGTCTCTTTTGTTATCTAACAGGTGCTGGCTAGAATTCAATTTAAATAAAAAGGGAAAAAAATTACTGAAAGCCCTTGACCAAAATCAGAGCTTAATCAAAACCAGAATTCCTTCTGAGTCCTCCACTGCTGATTCATACAGTAGTAAAGGATACTGCCTTCAATTAACTTCAGTCATCATTTATATCATGCAATTTACAATTGACTTAACTCACTAAAAGTAATGAATTACAGCATGAACTTCACAACAGGAGAAATAACTCATGTAAAAAATGCAGAGGTGAAGTCAAAGCCTTTTTCTTCCATGATGCTGATGCCAAAGAACCAACTGTGTGTGGAGGAGACGTGCACTGCACAGCCCAGTTCATGGTTGCTATGAAATGCACTTTTCTACGAGCAGAGCATGGCAGTGTTGGAGGGGATCTCTTTTCACAACCACAGCACCTTGTGTGGTTCTGCTTGATATTGCCCAACATCATCTTAGGAAAGGAAATTGCCTGAACTTTTTTGAGTCTGTTGATTGAGCTGTTTATTTCCTAAATATTATCAGATTTCGAAAGATTTGTTTTGGCAAATAATGACTTTTGCTGTTTTCCTGCTGAGTAAAGTTACACTGGCTCAAATTACTTGTCAAAGTTTTATTTTTCTGTAGATGTTAACGATCAATTCCCTTTTTCTTTTTTCTTTTACTGTGCATTCAACAAAATCAGCTGGCACTTGAATTTTACACCAGTTCTGCATAGTGCCATATCATGTTTCTAATTTCTTTTCAAAACTCCTTTGAGTAGGTCAAAGAAGAATAGAGGCAGTCTTCTTTGGAATCAGTTCCCTGCTAGAGGCATCCTGGCACACAGCACTAAATCCCCTTTCCTGGAGTAAGCCCACCCAAAGTCTTGATTCAGTTTTCATCAGCTCTTTTACTCTTTCCATCCCTTTCCTACAGTGTATGCCTTCCAGGAACAAGGCCTGCAAAACAGCTTCTCATATGGGTTAGATAGGATGCAATACCACTAACTTCAATTTTGCTCATTTTAGATGCTCAGTTGGCTTTAGATGAACATAGAGAGTTGGCTTTAGATGAACATAGAGAGCACCAGACTTTCAGGACACATTCAAACCTAAGTGGTTTCTCATAAATTTGAGCTGTGGCCTGTTTACACTGCCTGGTAGAATGCAAAGAACCTTAGAACAGGTATGATGACAGTGCCAGCTCTTGGGGGTTGCCCTGTCCTGGCAAGGTTACTGTGAAGAAACCTTGATGCAGAAAGCTACAACTCCCTTGTACCAGACAGTGCTTGCCATAAAGCTCTGCCTTTTCACTGGGGCAGAGAAACACATCTAGCAGCCTCTGCTCTGTGTGTGGAGAAAGAAACACAGAGTGTTGTCCTGAACAACTCTGGGCAGAAGGAAGCCTGAAGTTGTATCTGGCCCAGCATTGGCTTCTCAGGAGTAGTGGAATGATGGAGACTTGAGACCTTCCACTCTGCAGGTGAGCATGATCTGTAGAGCTGTTTTAAGGGTCTTTCAGCTTAGTCTTCCTTGCCAAACAACCCTGATGCACATCATCTACTGGATGGATATAGATGAGCTTGGTGGTCACATTTCAGAAATCCCTCCTCTACCTAGCCCTTCAAAAACAATATGTTTTGTTCAACAGTGAATGTGTTTCCTCTTACAGTTTACAGTTCTTCCTCTGCCTCACTAGAAAAGTATTCCCATCTTAACACAGAATCTGTCAGTTTGACATTTGTATTTCAGGGAATATTAGCAGTAAGATTGGAACACTGGTCACAAGATTCAAGAAGTTCAAAACACAAGTATTTTGACAGGATAAATGGTCATGTTTATCAGTTCTAAGCAGGGCTAGAACTGCTGAAGGGACTTGTATGATTAACAGATGCCTTGTTTTCTACATACTAAGTTTACTATGTGCATTACAACGAGGTTGTATCTAAGTGCAATTGCATGAGTTCTGTCACTCAGCCTTACTGAATTAACAAATCACAAGGGTAGGTGCCAGGATGCCTCACTGTACATTACTGAGGTTCCTACAGGAACCACCTTGGAACATCACTGTGGATGATGGGCAAGCACAGGTTGTGTGGGAACAGCTGGATGAAGACTAATTGCATAGATGATAAACTAAACTGAGGAGGCCATCAGGACAGACCAGGAGATTATTTAACTGTGTCACCTCAGAAGTTAAAAGACAATCAGAGAAGTAACTCTGCCAGCCACAGCACTTCTCTGTCACAGCCAAATGGATCTGCAGTTGTCTCCCATCATGCTATTGAGAGGGTGACAATCATGATGAATTATTAGTGCAATAATTCAAATATGTTTTACCTCAGTAAGAACTAATGTTAGGGTGAGGAAGAAATTTGTTTGTCTTTATCTTTACTTGGTTTCATCATGTAATATCATCTTGTTTGAACTGCACGTTTTCCCCAAGGAAACATTGCATCAGTCTTCATTATCTTGGTGTGCTGCTTGTTAGATTTTTTTTTTACACCTTTTTTTATACTAAGAACTACTGATTTAGCTATCTTTTCCTTGAAGTGTTGGAAGTACATACTCATTTTTACCTAGGACTGTGGGACAACAGGAACTCAGAAACAAAATTCTCAATAGCTATAAGCTGATATAACTCACCAAGAAATCCTTTGCCTTTGATCTTAATTTTCTACCTCCAGTTTTTAATTAAATGATCAATATCTTCATCCTCATTTGTTCCTAAACTATTACTACTAGATAAGAGGACATGAAAACTTGAGTTTTCTTATCTCATACTTATTAGACACTTTTAATTTGTGTAACTGAATAAATATCCAGAGGATGTATTCTATAAATCCATCTTGTGTCCAGTGATGAGAGTAAAGCAAGAAACACTCTTCTGAAGTTCAGGCAGTTGTATTCAAAAAAATAGACCAGATGGAAACGAAAAACAGACTAACAGACATCTTTTTCCCAGGAGAATGAAGCTAGATTTCTCCAGTTGCAGAAAAAGAAACAGAGAATATATTTATATGAAGACATAACTAAAAAATGTGATTAACTTTCTTTTGTGTGTGTGCATTTAGTTATGAGCATATCTGTAACTGCACACCACCACAAAATACACACCAGCTTTTTTTGGGTTTGATGTACTGTGTTCTCTGGCCACTCCTATTGTACAGTGCTATCTGGACCATACCTTGACTGGCCCACAGTTTGTTAGATAGATATAGATTATATTGGATATAGATATGATATATAGATATTAGATTATATTAGATTATATTAGTCAGCATGTTCCACGGAGATTGTGTATGGTTAACACATCAGACATCTCTCTGCAGTTCAGCCTACCTTCCTGGAAAGGCACTTCCTGATCCCCAAGCTATAATCTCATTAGCACTGCACAATTCTTACTAAATAAATAGAGATAAAGACTGATTGCCTGGTCAAAGCACTGCACCTCAACTCATGAGCCAAAAGTTTCAATTATTAATTAGTGGAACTGTATTGATACACATCAGCTAGAAGCAGGCCATGGAAGCTCTTGTAATTTAATGTCCATATTCCATTATACCAGAGCTGGCTCAAGCACTAGTAGCAGTGGCATCTTGTATGGGCTAACTTTTTGCAAGAAAAGCCAGGTCTAATAATTAAGGGACAAGAAATTCTGTTTGTGTACTCTAGCAAGATCATTAAAGTCGAGCTTCTGTTTTTTGGTACACTACTAGTGAAGTGTTCAGTCCAGTTTTTCTTTGGTAAATGAGAATATAGGTCTTTTGAAATGATGAAGTTAATCTCACTGGCAGGAGAACCATGCAATATCCAACCTCTCTACTCCTGCAGTCTGAATCTCAAGTACACTGAAGTATCTTTGTGCTTCTCCATCCTTGCAGGCCTGTGTTAATTTCTGCTTGGCAACTCATTAGAGAAGCAGGTAGAGGAATTCTCACATTTTTAATCATTACAGAAGAAGTGATTCCAAGTGCTACAGTGTTACTGTTTTCATGATGTAATGGAGTGGATTTAAAGCTGTCCCTTTAAATTGAAGGAGAGACTGTGTCTTGGGTTTTCTCATGCACAACTTATCATAGAGTTCTGGCTCATCTTCCTACTGCTGTCAATCCAACAGGGTATTTTAAATTATGCCAAGAGGGAGACCAAGAGGATGGTTTTCTTAGCACTGGTGAAGGGAGACTGCAAACAGCTTAAAACTGTCTTTGTGCCCTGCAGCTGCAATGGCACTGAGCTGTAGAGTGATCTGGCCTTCAAATTGATACTGATATATGATATGCCTAATAGTCTCAAAAACAGACCTGGACATTGTTTTTGAGCTGTATATTTTCTTTTTGGTGAATCTTCTTTTTTTTTATCCTTCCAAGATTGTGATGGAGCTACCAAACTCATTTATATTTGTAGGCTAGTCAGGACTGAGGTTTGTGTCACCAAACTCAAATAGCTTTTACATATGCTTGCTGAATGATTAATAAGGGCAAATAAGCAAAGAAAATAGTTGAAGATCGGGAAAATGAGTTAATTTCTTTTGTATTAATACGTATTGCAGTATATCTTGGACTCCCTCCTCATGCATCACCCATCTTTTTACACCAGTCTAGCAATAAAACAATCCTAATGCAGTTGAAGTGCCAGTACAGTTGCATTTGCCTTCAGCAGGGGATTTTGTTACAAAATTTTCAACTGAACAAAAATTTTTTACTGCGTCACTTCTTTAACTGATGCATGTTCTTCCAAATTTGTGTTACCAGTTCCAGTACAATATCCCACTGTAAAAAGAGGGAATATTTGCACAAACCAAGTCTTTCTTTTAATAAGTTAAAATAAAAAGTCAATTTTTTTTCTTATATGTGCTTTTGATATAGGCATTTCCACCATCATATACAATGCTTTTACAATAATTACTTAAAATAGGAAGCAGTTAAATGAATGTAATTGAGCTCTTCCAGTTAACATTACACCATTTCATTTATTAAGTAGACCAAGTTTGCTATGTTTATTCACCATTACTACATGGAAGTTGTGGTTTTAACATTTACACATTTCAGAATATTATTTTTTAATGTTTAAATTTGTCAAGTGATTTTGACCAGACCAAAATACCAAATCCTGTAACAGGTACAGATTTGCCTTTTCTGAATGTTGAAAATAAGTCTTGAAAAGAGCAAGTACTCAATGGTACAGACTGCTGATGTTATATTCTGATTTTTTTATTAGAATTATGTAATAAATCTCTCAAAAAATGTGAATTTCCATTACTTAAATCTAACCTGAGGCAAACCATGTCCTGCATTTAACAGGAAAATGGAAAGGTTTAAAGGAAAGGTTAAAAAAGCCTATTAGTCACTAGTGAATTCTGCATATGACACTGCATTTCTTCCAGTAGAGTGTGTGTCCTCCATCACTTCCTCTAGTCCTGCTTCTAAGCAAAAAATGTTGGGATTTCTGAAAAAATTTCCTAGTAATATCTCAATACAGTAGAAATTAATTGCCATACAGAGGGACTGTACTGCCCTTCTTTCAGGTATAGCTGAAGGGAAGCTGCACTGCAAAAAAAGCTAGCAGATGGTAAAGTCAATGAAAGAGACTTACCACATCCTCAGGGTGCACCCTTGGTCCCAAGAGTGTTCCACAGATTTTCCTTCCTTCCTTCCTGCCTTCATTCCTTCCTTTCTTCCTTCGGCCTCTAAGTGCCTATTTTTAAAGTGTAATAATGTCTATATAGAAATGTTGACTTGCCTTGCATACCTTTTTATATTCTTTTTTTAACTTAGGAACCATTTGATCTATCAATTAATAAGTCTTTAACCAAAAATGGTAAAAAAAAAGGAAACAATTGGACAAGCCTTTGCATTTGGCAGGACTCTTTAAGACTCACTTTGAACAGCTGGACTATTTACAGTCCTTGTGATACAGATTAAATGAAAATAATACATGGCAGAAAATGGCTAAATCATTTGAACTTCGCAAGTTATTGCCTAGAGCCATTTCACTACAGCTCATTAGGGAGTTTATGTTTATAATGTAATGCCTTTAAATAGATTTGATTTTTCTAAACAGGGTTTTGTAAATTAGAACTTTCCCAGGGGGCTAACTCAGCGCAAGCTGTTCCAGTTCCAGTGGAACATATCCTGACTGAAGAGCAGGACTACAGAAGAACAAGTTTGCTTAAAAATGCAGAGCCTTGAGTAATTTAACTACTTAAAGGTTTAGGAGTATCACAGTCAAATGAAGTACAAACAATATTTAGTGCTCCCGGGATTCATATGGTTGCCCTCGCACATTTGGAGAACAAGCATCATCCTCTCCCTGTTGCCCAGTATTCATATAGATTAACAAATCATGAGATACTACAAATAAAAAGTAAGTTGTAAGTTGTTTTTCAGCTATTCATTCTCTTGTTATCTTTTTCAGTCTTTCAATTTTATTTCTGTAATAAAGAAAGCTTTTCATTCCTTTCCTTGTAAAAACCAATTATTTTCTCATATCCTCTTGATTCTTATTAGCAGAGTCCAAAGGAACTCTGTGCTCATTTTAATGCAAATTTTTCACAGTGCTAATTTTCAGAATCCCTTCCTTTCTTCCTTTCTTTCTTCCTTCTTTCTGTCCCTCCTTCCTGCCTTCCTGCCTTTCTGCCTTCCTGCTTTTCTCTTCACAGTACTTGAAGCACATGGAAGCATTTGCATTGGTTTTATTGATATTTGGCTTTCCTGGAGTGCTTTTTATTTCTGCTATATCAGTTGGAACCAGATAAGTCTTCATTTTTCACTGTTGATAATTTCACATTATTTTAAATTCTAGCAAATGCAAAATACCATCTAAAACTAACTAGAAGTTTTGCAAATAAAAACTGAAAAGACAACCACTATCAAAATACTACACATCCGAAGATCCATGTCTAAGTTCCAGCTCCTTGCTCCTTTTTTATGGTTAAATATGGCCCTGGTAAATACCTCTTGCCAGTATTTTAAAAGAGGAACCCATGTACTCACAGGCAAGGAGACTAATTCACTCTGAAAGGAGGTGGACAGTGATCTACAGAGCAGCAACTCTTCTATGTCATGATCAGAAAGGACTTTATTTTCCCAGAGCCTTTTTCCAGGAAGACCTTGCAACAGCTGCAACAGCTGAGAGAGCTGAGTACAGAGCAAGATGCTAATTCAGGTTTCCCTGTGCAAAGGCACTTAGTCTACACTGTCAGTGTGCAGATTGAGAAAGGACAACCCTTGAACTCAGGTTGCATGTGGTTTTTGGACAACTCCAAAACTCTTTTCTGAGACGTGTTCAGCTCTAGGTGAGACTCGCAACATCCACATTCTGCAGAAAAGAGATGTGTTCTATGTGAAGGTCTTGACAAATGTACCGTATTTAGAGATTCAATTAAAAGTATGTACTCATCTGTGAAAAACTCTACATGCAAATTGCTGAAAAACTGTAAAAATGCATTTATTGAAAATTTTATTTTCTCTTCTTTCTTTCTTTCTTTCTTTCTTTCTTTCTTTCTTTTCTTTTCTTTTCTTTCTTTTCTTTCTTTTCTTTCTTTTCTTTCTTTTTCTTCTTTTTCCTTTACACCTCCGGGTCCATTTAGGAGCGAAGTCAGTGAGGAGTCTGCCAAAGCACAGAATATCAAATACATACGTGGCAGCTCTCTCCACACATCTCACCACTGCCCGAGATGCTGCTGACAAGAGCTTGTACCAAGTTAAAGTTAGAAGTATTATACACTATCATTCAATTTGTTTAGACATTTTCTTTTGATTCATGCCGTTGCTGTATTTTGTACATCCTCCTGACCACTCTTAGCAGCTGTAACAACACTTGTGGTATTACCAGTAATTTGCAACTTATCAAACATGATTGAACCTTGTTCTTTTGTGTAAACGAAACAGAACTCTCTGGTTAGCTTTCTTTATACTTTGGAAATAGTGCAAAGGAAACCAAGTCTATATTTGCATGCCAGACAATGAAACATAACACACAGTGTATACATGCCTTTGACACTGTAATTATGAGCTGTTGTTTAGATTCCATGTATGGTCACTGGCTTTGGCTGTGTTGGAATCAGCTGTATCAACATTTAATCAAAGTCTTATAGATTTTGGTTGTATATTTTTCTAATGTCAAAATGGAAATGCTGAGACTAAAAAATAAGTTCTTTGGTAAGAGAATGCATGCCCACTGCACTGCAAAAATAATGAACTTTTATGGCATAATGAATAAAGCCATTGGTGATTTTGTAAGTAACAAAGCACAACACAACAGGCAGTTTTTAATTTGGTTTACTTTTTCAGGATTTCAACAACTTTTGATATATGTTTCTGGAATTTGAACTTGAAAGTGTGTTAATGTTTCCTTGTTAATCAGATAGTTAGGCTTAGCTTGCCTAAATCCTTTTAGAAATTAATCCTGCTAGAGACTTTTGAGCATCTCCTATATCTTGGTCTGAACCATATCTGGTCTCTGAAAAAATGTGTTGGTAAAGCAAACTCAGTGGTCCACTACCTCAGATCAGCATACAGAATCTCAATAAATGGCACAGATAATGAATGTGAGCTCAAAATATTGTCTGTGCTGCAGAGTACCCATGGACAGCATAGGTGGGATCTAGGAGATCATGCACACAGTTGTGAAGCCCCAAAGGGCATTGCCTGTATGGTCCATGTAGCTTTGTGCTCTGCTCAGTAAGGTGGAAGAACATGCAAAGCACTTGGGAAGAACAGTTAAAATGAAAATCATAAAAGGCAATTTGTATTTGATAGTCTTATGAGCCAACTCATGTTGGAAAAAGTTTGAATAAAAGAAAGAAGTTAATGTTTTGCCCAACACCACCCAGTTAAATTCATTGCTCCACTGAAATAGTTCTTTTGTTGTAAACAACCATCTTCAAGGTGTTAGTATTGTCTCTGTTTTTTGTAGAGAAAAGTTTTTAAATGTAGGTTACCTCTGTAAGGCTAGGGAGCCAGTGGGATTAGTGCATCTCAAGCACATGGTGGAAACAAGGATTTCTTTCTCAAGCAAATTCTTAATTTAAATCAAATGAGCAGAGATAAGATCCTTCTGAGTATTTCAATGCACCCCAGCCTACTGCAGAAAAAATGGGAAATCTTGCAGTTCTTGGCCATAACACAAGTCCTTTAGTGTTCCCAAGGAAAGAAGAGCATGGGAGTAGTGAGACAGCACAGATGAAAACGTAAGGTGAAAATATTTAATGACAAAGTAAGCCTGAATGTAGAAAATAAATAGTGAGTAAATACAAACTATTCCTGACCTTCAGGCCATATACATGAGTAAACTTTTTATTGCTCACAAGGAAAGTGGTAAAAAGTTAACCTGCTTTTCCCCTTGAATATATAACTAGAAAAAAAAAAAAAATATCTTAGTCNAATTACCTGTATTTCTCCAGTCTAGGAGAGTCTGGTGAGTCTGAGGAATGACAGATTATCTTTTATTTTTCATGTATTGTATTCACTTAGATCCTAAAAAAAGTTAAATCTTAATATTTTCTTTCATATGATAAAGAGTGAGTTTTCCAGAGTAGTTAATAATATTGCTGTAAAAAGTATTAATATAAATGGTTATAGCATTATGATACTAGCTCAGAGAAGCTGAAATTGCAGGAGCATTAGAGAGCTACTGAACAACACAGAAATTTATTAAATGTTGCCAGTCTTCGGGCAGTTACAAATTCCTCTAACTTCATTTAGGAAAACTTGTTTAATTAGTTAACTTTCAGGGTTTCTTTTCAATGTCATTTTTCTCAAGAATCCTATCAAAATCCTTGGAGAACTTAAATTCACTTTTTTTTCTGTTTGGACTTTTTAGATCTCTTCAGATGAACACAGAGTTAAGGCTGTGGCTTCTATTGAATGAGATGAATTCCTGTGAAAAAGTCAGATATGAAAGTTGTCCGCCACAAGAACTTACAAATTCTTCAGGTACCAAGCAGAAATTTAACCAGTATGAAAACACTGCATTTTGGTTATGAAAACACTGGTTAAAGGAACCGACTATTGTCAGTGTAGTAATGGTGGTAAATCTGTTCATAAATGACTAGGCAATAACAAGAAAGACAACTCTTCTTGAAGAATGGTGTTAAACTCCAAAACAGTGTTCACCTAGTATTCTTGGAGAGATATGTCTAGCCTCTGGAGCTGATTTTGTTGCAGCTGATATTAGCACATATCCACATTCTGGATTCAAACCTTCTTGACTGAGAGCAGCACTTGGCCTGATAGCATGTATAGGGAACACATGAAAAAGTAAAAAGTTTAAATAAACAACCAAAAACACTTCTAAGACATTTCCTTGTGGATAGATTTAATTATACAAAACCAGCTGGGGGTAAAAGGAATCTCAATAAAACAAGACATTTTTTCTTGGCTGAAACATTTTCATGTTTGAACATGGTCAATTGCTCCTATAGGATTTTATTATTAGGGGAGCAACATAAATAACAGCTGCTGCTATTGTTACTTACAAAATTGTTTCCATTATAAACCCCAATTCTTTGATTAAATTTTGCTAATTTTTTTTTTTTACTCAAAAAAAAAGTGTAGTTTTCAACTCTGACTTTCTGAAAATCTGGATGCAAAATATTCGGACATTTCTGTACTAGAAAAGCACTTGTGTGGTGTTTTGCCCCTCCAGATTGACCACACACTGAATGTCTATAGATTGTGTTTCAAGCTGGAGTTATTTCTCACTGTCACTGTACAGCTTTGTTCCAGGTAAAGAGGATTTGAGGTTGAGCAAGTTTTAAGTATTTAAATATTTGAAATTTGAATAGATGGTATGAAAGAAATTTCTCCCGACAGCCAAGTAGCAAGTCAAAAAACTGATTATGGAAAATGCAAAGCCTTTAACTGGTATTGGTGGACACTGGCTTGAAGCTTCCACTAAGAAACAATAAGTCATCTGTGAGTTTAACAAAGACCAAGGTGATCCTTACAAAAATTCCAACTTCTTGTATGCCACTGAGGTGCCAGGAAGAAAAGATCCTCCTTTCCTGGCTCAAATATTTCTCTCTCCAAAGTTATGAATTCCTGAACCAAAAGCATAATACAAGTCCTGAGGTCCTCATTTTTCAACATATTTTTCCACTGATTGTGCTTAGCTGCTTTCTCATCATAATGCTTAAGCTACTGAAATGGTTGAAGTGGACAAATTGTACCCATTCCCAAAAAGGGGTTTCCTACAGAAAAATTAATGGCCTTTTGAGTGAAAGGGAAGTTCAGGATTAAGGGAAGAGCACAATTTTGTGGAGTTCCTCATACACCAGAAGGCAGGACATAATTAGGGGTGCCTTCTTCAGGGAGGACCAGCCATCCATAGAACCCCCATATTTTGCCTGAGAAAATGATGTCCTAAAAATAGGTTGAAAGAAGAAACTGCCTGGAACAACCACACATCCAGACTCAGGAGATTCCACCTATACTGCTCCCACCTCAGTATGTCACTCCAATGCCCCGCCCAGCTTCTCATTTTGGACAGTCCTTACGTGAAATAGACTGTATTGCATATGGGCATGCAAGTGTTTATGGGCATGGCAACCTTCCCAGTGTCCCCAGCTGGCAGAGTTATTTGGAAATATTTTGAAGCATTTTTGAAATATTTTGAGATCTTAAGGATACTGTAAAATGCTACTTCTGCTGTGAAAGCCTCAGGATTACAGCAGCCTGTACCAAGGAACAGCACCTCCAGATGGTGTCTGTGCAATTAGTTCCAGATTGCAGGACTTGCACGTTTGTATCTGGAAGAGGATCAGTGAGGTGTTTCAGTCCAAAAAAAGCTTCAAAGACTGAGCTTCAAAATGAAATAAGACAATTACATGCAAAAATGTTCACTAATGCACTCAAGCCCTCAAAAGGGAGGGAATAACCTGATTACAGTTAAGATAATTTAATAGTCATATACCTGATTCTGAGCTAAATTGCAAGAGTAATTTGCAGCTAGAAATTATATCCTGAGTCTTTTAGACACATGTATCATGTTTGGGGCCAGAAAAATAGATTCCATAAGTGTCATTGATATGAGTAAAGGCAACAAACCCTCTGCTTGGGCAGTATGCTCAGACAGAGAAAGGAGAAACAGTGAAAATGCATTGGTTTAGAAAAGAATTTTAAAAGGTTTTATTCGATAACTGCTAATGTACCATTTAAGCTTTATTTGAAGCTTTATTTAAATTTATTTTTTTTCTAAGAATATACATTACTAATTTAGTTGAAATTGTCACTTGTACACATACAGAACCTTGAATCAGCATATGGCAAGTACCAATTTTCAATGAGTTCCTGTTGTGAAAACTTAGGGATATAGACAATATGTTATTAAATTACTTTATTACACGGCAGAGAACAAATAAAATTTGAATTAAAATTCAAATAAAATTCAGAGAACAAATCTATCATTACCTAACCACCTCCAAAGTATAATAGAAATGAAAAATAAAAGACATAAGGTAAATCTTTTGTCCTGCCCAAAAGGCTTGACTGTTCTGTGTTTTACATGTTTGGCAACTGTGTGTTTAGGTACATAAAACAAGAACATAGAGCTTGGTTATTCAAGATGCTGGCAAAAAAAAAAAAAAAAGATTCTGGAAAAAGTAATTAAGCACATTCTTGAGTGACATGTTTGAGGTAAACCTGAAGACTTACTTTTAAAGAGTTTTGGCTACACTTTTCAATAGTTCAAGCCAAATTATTCAACACTTTGTTCAGTCCAGGTTTTACTGAGCAAAACTACATCACACAGTTATTTTTTGGATTTTGTTCTGAATCGTTACTTTCCCCCCCCCGGCGTTTGCATTCAAACACCTCTTTGGAATGTGCACAATTTAATTCTCCCAGAAAAAAAGCATAGCTGTTGGTGGGAAGCCCTGCTCTCAAGGGAGGTGTTTAGTTATCATCTAACAGCAGCCAAATCCATACTAGACTTTGAGTATCAGAACAGCAACATTGATCTGGACATTGTGTTCCACAGGGAAACAAGTGATGGAGCCTGGGGGTAAGCCACCCGTGTTACTAAGCTCTTGGGGTACTGGATTTTGAAATGTCTAAACCTTTTTCAGTGTGACTGAGTTTCTCAATATATTGAGCAGCTGTAGTACAAATAAAGTACTGAAGAGTGTATGAAGGTGCTCAGATCAGGCCCATGTCCATTAAAAAGGAACAGAGTATTCTGATTCATCATAGAAAGAGATTAAGATTTTTATCCCAAGTGTTTCTTAGGCTGAAGAGACACTGAAGTTACAGTTCAAATTAAAATGTCCCCCACAGCAGAAATATTTTGGGTGATAAAGATTACATCACAAAGTATTTCAATCCTTCTACTGTCCACATTCATCTTTACTTATTCATGCTTCTTCTACGGGATGAGTTGATGATTCAGACAGAACACAAAGGAAGTCTAGACTAAAGTATGTGAACACTACTGTCTCTTCAGCTTTTGTGTGTTCAACAGTTTGCCCTAAATGGATATGGGGTAAAAGTTGTGCACAAATAGCTACTGCAGGTTTTTGGGGGGGTTTAAGGTCTGAGACACTTTTTTTACTCTAGATGGATGCTTGAAATCTAGGAGTGCAAGACATGTACTCTGATTGCCAGGAAAGTCAGCTGAATATCTATGGCATTTGTTAAAAAAAAAAAAATAGGAAGTAGCTTCTGTAAAACTAAAGAGACGAGGGTGCAGCAAGTGTTTACTTCACAGACTTTCCATCTCTGCCTGTTTACTCCAGTGTGTTAAGAGGTGAAGGCCAAAGGTTCCTAGAAAACTAAATGTTTAATTTGTGTATAGTGATGGTTTTAGTTAAAACTGGAACTGGCTGAAATCTGGACAAAAATATTTTACATCTATCAATACTGAAAAGAAATGGTTAAAAGGCTTAATTTCTTGCCCTCAAAGAAATCAAGAGTTACTCAAGTAAAATTTTCTGAGCTGCAGTAGTCACAGCTAGTATAAATATGAAAAGAACCAATTTTTCAGAATGAAAAAGGGAAATGAATGTAGTGCATCTGGCTTAATCATTGAGTCTGGTGTGGAAAATGATGCTACCAGTGCCAAAGATCATAGAAAAGTGTGTTTCTCTGAAAGATATGTGAATGATCCATTGAAAACTCTGGCTCTGTAAGGGTTGTAAAATACCTGTACACCAGATATTCATTGCTCTGTATGAAGCATTTGTTGGACTTCCATCTGTCTGAATGATAGGACAACTCATTGATGTGAACACAATCAGTAAAACAATAAATAGTTCTCTCTGTTTTGTCTGGTTTTATTACTTTTTTTAATATTCTTTTTCTCTCTGTCCCCTTTATCTATTGAACTCAGCTAAAATTCAGAAGTGTGCCAGACTTGGATAGGGTTGGTTTTTTTTTATTTTAATAAACAATTTTGCAGGTCTGGCAACTCTTCCTAGACTTTCTCTCCTTCACTGTTTTTGGTTCTGTCTTTCAGCAAATCAAACAGTTGACATGAAAGGCCATCAATCACAGCTATTCCTTGAGATGTATAAAATATGTACATTCCAAGCCTTTTGAATGGCACTAAGCACCTGTGGTTAACATTCAAACTACAAATATGTTAAATATATTTCGAATTTTGCAACATTTGCCATTCCAGTTGTTAAATGAACTTTGCAGGTGTTCAAATACACTGCTAATCCTGGGGCTTTTACTAAAACTGTTAGTAATATTAAACTGAAACTCTGAAACCAAGGCACCCTAAATAAGCTAAACGAAAAAATAAGTGTTGATAAGTGAGTTATGTTACAACTGGAATATTTACAGAAGAAGAAAAAATAAATTATTTTTAAAAAATCTCAGCAGCATAATTTTAAGTGTAGTACCAGATTCAACCGCTTTATGGATTTTCCTGTTTCCCTTTCATGTAAACATATTTCCTAAAGAAACATAAATCTATAAGCATTTTTCTCATCACTATTTTTTTTATTAAAGCTCTTTTTTTTAATTATAACATCTAATATTTTCATTGTCACAAACCATATGCAATGCAAAAATAAGAGGGAAAAATGCTGGCTCCTGGAAGAGCAATGCCAAGGTTTCCTTCACTCTAGGAATGGGCCATGGAGTTATTCTTAAAGTTAAAACCACTCTGCTTGCATAGGCTTTTCCCTTATAATTTGCCTTTGTAGACTCTCACCCTAAAAGAGGGAGATCCATAATCAGCAACAAAGCATCCCTAAACTGAATGATGTGTTTATTTGACCGGGAATAATTATTTTTGTAAACTGTAGCTCATAAACAACCCAAAAACTCTAAGGGGATAATTAGTAACTTTGAAATGTTACCATTTCTGGTTGAAAGCTTACATGACCAGCATCCTAACTAATACAGAAAAAGAAGTCCACATTTGGTAGGCATGGTTTTATGGTAGAGGAGATAATGAGTGAAAGGCGCCTGCTGTTATTCCCCTGAGGTGCAGCAAACTCTGCAGTGCAAGCACTGGTCAGGGAGCAGAGGCCTTAAGGCCCTAAGCACAATTTTTCCTCTCCTATGGAATTCCCTTGTCTGTGCTCTGTGTTGCCCTGGCTGTGCTGCAGCTCTGTCTGTGCCCTGGAGGAGCAGTGGTGACAGGCCAGGAGGGTTGCACCTGGCTGCACCGGGGACCCGTGGGGCAGCACGAGCAGGCAGGGAGCATCAGTGGGCTGAGATGAGAAATCCTGACTCCAATTCTGCACCAGTCCAGCCCTGCCAAGACCCCCACCTCCCTGTCCAGTTACCCAGCCAGTAACCCCTTCCTGGGGTTGTTTATATTAGATGATTTGCAGAACCTTTGCTAGAGCTGTTTACCACTGCAGCACAACTTGGCACTAGACCACAAATGAGAGTGAAGGTTTTATGAAGAGCAATGCTTAGGGTCTCCTTAGAAACAAATTTACTCCTTAGAGTAGGCAGAGTGTTGCTCAAGGAACACTCCTTACCATATGATTTTGCTCCTTCCTTGCATCAATTGACATTGCTTAGGTTGTGAACACATGTCATTTTGTTAAGTCATTTGAAGAAAATGTTAGAGGACTTCTAAAGCACGTGGAACTATATATTTTTAAACCAATTGGTCACTGAAGGCATAATTTCATGTTCAAAATGGCCTTCCTAGTTTTTTGTCTTTTTTAGCACAAATAACAGAACAGTACTACAATAAATCTAGGATTTATTGCTGCTGCCTTAAAGTCAGCCTTTAAGTACCATTTTGTTTATGGTCTTAATAAGGTCATTTAGTTGAAAAAGGAGTTCAAACTTGTATGCAGTAGCCATGTGACTTGTTTAGTCAATCACAGCACAGGATATTTTAAACCCATTTTACAATGGTGTGTAAAAGCTTGTCTCAGTAACCATCTGGAGAATATTGAGTTTCATAACTGGTAGGAATTATTCAATATCCTCTTCCTCATAGGAATAACAATTTCAAAATCTTCAAAGACTGATATCTAACTGGAGAAAAGGTAGTTAATGTTCTTAAAACTGGAAATTGCATAGAGCTAAACAACTCTTTTTGATCTACCTGAAAAACTACTTTGTAGGCCAGGGAAATAGTTTTCCCAACTGTCAAGTTTTATATATAACCAATATTTCTTTCTCTTTTCATCACTGAATTGCTTGTTCCACAGCAACTTAAAAATTTCTGACTGGGGCTTAGAATACCAAGTTGATTAAATTAATAAGAAAGCTTTTGTTTTTCTTTTCAAAACTCATTAAAAGACCTTGCCTTTTTTCCTCCCATTTGGGACTACCTTCCTTGTAGTCTTATGCATTTTCACAGGGTCATGATGGCAAAAAAGAAACTTTCTTCCTAATGCTATGGCTCACTTCTGAGTAAGGAGGCAGAATTTGTGCTTTTCAAGGCATGAGGTGCAGCTGAGGTCAGCAGAGGTGCTGCATTCCACACAAGGACAATACAGGCAGATGGAATCTGGAGCAGTAGTCACTGACACCCTGGTGATGGTGGGGTCTCATCTGTCAGCATGGGGGACAGCAGTAAGTTTTAGACTTCTGAATCCCACACTGTTGTTCAAGGACTGCTGAATTCACTATATCTGTGTATGAAAGATGCATTTTCTGGCTACCAGGGCATACCTGTACTTCCCACATGCAAACCTGCCCATACTCTACTCCTTTGCAAGCATGCTTGGAGCTCAACAGCTGCAAAGTCCTGACCTGCTGAACTCAAGCAGCAAAGCATCTTTGCAACTTCTGTTTCTGAAGCACAAAAAATCCCAAAATAGACACTGCATTAGAGAGTTGAACTGTATTCTCCCCAGCTATGGAGGTGACTAGGGAGGGGGGATGAATACAACACAAAATTTTTGGAAAGAGCAACCTGAAATATAACATCATGAAAAGATTACACTTGGGGAGGCGGTGAAAAATCAAATGACATGTTAATACTGGGCCACACACAAAAAGTGCTAAAGATTTACACATCCCAGTGCTATCTCTTCTCTTTCCCAAACCAATTACCAATGCTCTCTTGGAGTCTACAGCAAACACTGTCTCACTGAAAACACACTAGTGCATGAACTTTTTTTTCTCTTTTAATTTGATTGAAGACTTTTTATCAATATAAAAGGATAGTAACCCCCAGAGTAAACACTTATCTGTAAAATAGAGATTATGTGCTTAATAACATTTAATATTTTGGCATCTCAAACCTCCTGTGTAGATCAGTCTGGAAGAGTGGTGTTTATTTTCTTGCTACATGTGAAAGTTCATTCTCAGTATCAAGTTTGTTTGGTCCACTAACTTTGTTAACCTTTGCATTTACTTCTGTATTTGATGGCCTTTCATGAGCAGCCACTTTAGTAGCCAGGATAGAAACAGTTACATCAGGGTTAGAGGTCATAGCCATTATGGGATTTCAACTTAAAACAGTTCCTGCTTTAGGGGGATCACAGTGTGTTTATGATTAATTATTTTCTTTGTGAGAGTTTCTATGAACAAGATTATTATAGTAATATATAAACCATCTGGGTAACCTTTAATATCTACCTACTTTCTTGATGAAATAATAATCAAGACTTTGTGAAAAATCACTCCCTACCTAACAGGATGCGGTACCAGTGCAACAGTATTTCTGTTTGCCTCTCCCAAGGAATTCCAAGGAAGAAAAGGTGGTTAAAAATCTACAACAAGTGCAAATACATTTTTAATAGAAGAGAGTTTGATTGAAATTAAAGAACTGTATGATTTTTTATTTACATAGTTCAGGCTTTTAAAATTTTTTTAAAAACATACATCCAAATGAAATTCTCCACAAAAGTACTCCAGAATATATTTTATTGAAGTCAAAACACCAAATAATCTTTTAAAAAAATGAATAACATTATATTTACATCTTTAAGAAATACATTCCAATTGCACGGTTCAGATTCACAACGCTCAAGAGACACTGAAATCATTGCTTAGAAACAGTATTTGCTGACTTCACCAGGGTAACAGTTTAATCCTTAAAGTAATCAACTTTCACCCTCTTCTTGGGTCTTTTGACTTTTAAGTTCTCACTAGCCTTTTTGAGAAAAACAGCCCTGGGAGACAGCTATTATTCTCCTCCATGGGATAGTCCATTTCATTCAGACAAGTAATATCATCTTCTGTTTACACTCATCTGAAACAAGTGCACAGGGTCACCCTCTACACTCTGATGTTTTACCAAAGCAAAAGGAAAGATTCTGCAGCAGGACACAACAGAGCTCCGAAACCCGAATAACCTGGGAAGCAGACTTTGCATGCCTATTTATTTCTTGCATTTGATCTTCTTGAAAAAAAAATCCCAATATCATGTCCTCAAAGCATTTCATTTAGGCTGAAACACTGTAATAGAGAAGTCAGCTTTGGACGGTATTTCCTTTTGTCTGTTTTTAAGTCGTGGGCCAGATCCTCATTTAGTGCAAGCTCTACTGATCTCAGCTTGTCCTTTGACTTAAGGAACTGAGTATGACATTTAGTAACTATATATAATTGCCTTCAGGAGGAAAAATTATTGAAGCTGTTTAGAAGAAAGACAAAAAAAAAAAAAAAAAAAAAAAAAAAAAAAAAAAAAAAAAAAAAAAAAAAAAAAAAAAACCCCATTGTTTTTTTTCCAAAANCAAAAGAAAAAACCCACTATGGTTTTCTTCGCATAGTCAAAGCAGGATGGCAACCAAATAATATGAATAAACCACAAAGTGGATGCAAAGCAAAGGTTTTGCACAATTAAATCCCTAGCCCTAAAACCTACTGGCTAAACAGTAAGGAAGCCAAGAGGGCTAAACAAATTACCCTGACCAAGAATCTGAAGAAAGACTCTTCCTGAGTTCCTTGTATCTCAGAAAAACCTACAAAACCTCTGCATAATGCCCTGCTGCTTTCAAAAGTCTGGATTTGTCTTCTGTGAAAAAGTCCCTATGCAAAGTATTTCTTGAGCTCTGGGATCAGAGCAACCACCATTTTGTAACAAATAAAACCCTCTGCCTTCCCAGAAGAAATGCACTTTTTTTTTTCTTGTGACCCACTCATTTACTGACTTCTCTGCTCTGTTCAGCCTCTGTTGAGTGCTGTGGTCATCTGAAATAAGCAGGAAGCAGGCTGTGGGTGCCAGCAGCCTGTAATGAGACCTCTGAAAGCATGAAAGAGAATCACAGCTTGGTTACAAACTCCTTGGCACATGGCTAGCCCTGAAAGATATATTGAGGAGAACATACTTAAAAAACAAAAGCCTCAGTAACTTAATCACTGGCCCTAAATCTGCTCGCTGCATGGCAGTTGACCAAAAAGTTTCCAAAATATGTGTCCAGAGGATCGTCTTACAACTCACTCACCCCAGCAACATACAATGAGGCTGTTAAAAGAAAACATTTTAGCTGTACACTATCACATCATCTGACACCTTCACTTTTACTGATCCAGTACAGAAAGCCTTGAAAATACATGGAGAGAGTGTTTCTTTTTGATAACTCTCTGTGTCCATTGGACACCAATATTTGGGGAATATTTCCACCAGACCAGATAGTCAGGTACTTTGTTTTGCTGAAGAGAGAACACAACTTTTTCACACAGCTGGGCAGGTGCCCTTTGCCACCCGAATGAAATATCTTGAAGTATCTGCTGTCTTTCACTGAAGAGTACAGAGTGCAGAGTCACTTGTATAAATGCTTCTTGACTCATGCCTGGGGTATGTGTGACAGCTCTAGGGATCATTTCTAGAACCACACCCAGAGGGATAACTTTTTTTTTCCGTAGAGCCATGCTTGAATTAGGATTGCTGTTTAGCACTGCCTCTCTTAATTGGTATTATACATTTGCATTCATTCAAAGGTTGGCAGCAGGTCCCCAGAAGCCTATTTCCTCTATGAGATTTGACAGTATTTTCTCTTTGATATTGCAGCCATAGGAATCCTCTGCCTGTTGATTTTGGTGCTGTTGGTAACACGCTGAAGTCAAAACTGCAGAGTCATTTGGTAGCTCTGCGTTTACTGAAAACATTTGGTAGGAGTGTGTACTACATCACTGATTAAGCATTCTGGTTCAGTCTCTTTTTCCTCTGAGATTGTCTTTTCATGCATTTACAGCCAATGAGGTCCCAGGCAGGGCTGCAGTGTTAGCAACAAGCTATCCACTCTGAGCCTGCTCTTCATAGTCTCAGCCCAAACACTGCCACAGTGCCATTGGGACAGCAAATGAACACTTCCCTTGCTTCTCTGCAAGCCTGCCCTGGTGTGACCAGCATCACCTCTGCTACCACTCCTGGTTCCTGCAGGCCAAAGCTGAGGCCTGAGTAGTTCCCCAGTACAGTAATTTCTACCAAAAAATGGTGGAAATCTTTGAAAAGCAGGTGTAAGTGAGATTCTTCTCTTGGGAACATGAGTTACAACTCTATTTTTACCTATTACTCTTTTATTATTATTATTATTATTATTGCTGGCTGAATTATTACAGCCTATCTGCAATCAGTGAGAGTTCAACTAGTTGCACCAGCTGAGGATCTGATCTTTCTTGCAAAGCTTATCTAACCCCTTTCCCTAACTGTTTGTAAATTAATGGATTAAACTGGGAAACTTTTTTCCTGTCAATAGAAAAGTTTTGCTAGGGACAGAGGACAGAGTGTTTCTCCTTCCTGAGAGACATCCTTCCTCTTGTAGAGAGTCCTGGGAAAGAGGCAGCACAGAGCTATATGCAGGACTTGTGTGAGTACAATGTGTGGTTGGGAGTCATTACAGCCCCCTGAGCATGTCTTAAATCTGTGACACATCTTGCTGTTTGGCACAGAAACCAAATTTGCTTCCTTGCATTACTCGGGATTGGGCACGTTACAGGGAATTAAAACATAATCCATTACTGTGATAATACATTAATACATATCCAGCAGCTGCCTCAGCATACCTCATAAACCACAAACGTCCTGTGAAGTGGTACTGTAAATGCTTTACTACGAACCAAGTACTCATGGTTTGTCTCTCCCTGCTCCTCCTCAGGGCTTTCCATCACACAGCCGTGCCCCCTCAGATCATAACCACCCTCTTGCTCATATCCTGGTTGTGTTGTCTACCTTCTACAAAGCTTATTTTAGAAATCCTGTCACATCCTGCCCACTCTATTTTTTATCCAGGAAAGGAAGACTTGACACTCCAGTTTCTAGTAAAGCGGCGGGGGAGACCATTTGTTTCGTACCACTATATTTATTATGTTCGGTCTGCCGAGGGAGGTAGGCGGAGTGAGCAAGAGCAACGTTTGCTCCTGTTCCCAAGCAATGTCAACTACTTCCACTTGGCAGCTGCTAACCCATCCTCTCTGATGAATATTAAAAGATCCTGCCACTTTTCTGCTGTCTTAGAAACCCTGATGAGGACTTCAAAGGTGAGCATGTGTTTCTACTCTGAAATTAGACAGAGTTTCTTCTGGCTGTAGCATTAAAATGAACCTCGAAGAAACTTTCCCAAACTAAAGAGGGTTGGGTTGAGAGGTCTCTCTGGGGCTGAGCCAGTCACCTCCTAACACAAAGCAGGCCCAGCCCTGCAGGGCTGTCACTGGAGAAACAGCTTCTCAGGCAGGGCAAGCCTGACAGCCCTCTGCTGACTGGCACAGCAAGGCTGACAGTGCACACCAGAGGAGCCTTGCCCTGGAGCCTCCAAAGGTATGGCCCAGGAACATAGCCTGGAAAGCCTCAGCTGCTGGGATTGCTCTGCTCTTGCTGGCTGACAGTGAGCTGACTGGCTTCCTCTGCTACCCACTGACAGCAGATGAGCACATCTGTGAGCCCACCAGCACACAGGGAGGGCAGGGGGAAGCACCCCCACGCCCAGAAAGGTACATAGGAAGCTGGGGAGCTGTGCTTCCAAGAGATGAGAACACAGAAGTCTGGCTCACACTGGGCACAGGCTGTTCTTCATAGGGATACCAGGCTCAGTGTCATCTGTCCAGTTTGTCAATCCTGCAGCTCAGGAAGGAGCTGCTGCCTTTTTGGCTCAGGTGACTACAGACCAAGGTCTTGCTGTGCTTGTTGACAGAACAAACCCATGAGGTGAGCCAAGTATTTATCTGGTTTTTCTGCCATGGAAAATGGGCAATTCTTTACTTATTTGCACTCCACAGAAGCTAATAGGAGCAACCAACTTTCTCTGAAATCTACCTCTGACTTGACAACAAACTCAGTGCTCAAAAGCAGTTTTTTCTCTTGACTTTTTTTCCAATCAAATGCTCACTGCCACTTCCCTTGGTGGTGTCTTCCTCTCGGCACCTTTTAGCCATGCACATATCAGGTGCAGTTTACAGCCAGCCACAGGGCTGGGGTGTTCCTCAGCTTCTGGTTAGCCTGGCCTTGGGCCCTTTGGATGCTTGTTAGCCCTTACTGCTTTTTGCTAAAACTGGAGTAAATATAGGAGGCTGCTTCTGCTTCTTTCTATTCATGGGAGCTTGGTGCAAATTAAATACAACCATCAAGAAAGAAAAAGAATAGATGAGGAGAAGGAAATCTCCCAGATCACTGACCATAGAGGGGAGATTACTTTAAATGCTGATGCTGATGTCACAGCATTTTCACAGCAGAAATACAAGATGTGCCTTTTTCAATTTTAATCAATGTGTTTCCTATGTACTGAAAGATGACTATTTTAATTTTGAAATTCATTTGTCATTAATCAATAACATCTGGTATAAAAAAAGGGGATGGTTTCAAATTTTCAAGGGGGCATATCTGGCTTGCAGTGGTACCAGTGCACTGATTTTATTATGAATGTGAACATCCTGAATTTACTTCTCTTACTAATTCTTGCACTGCTCATTTTTCCATGGTACTAAGGCTGATCACAGTGATATCATGGCTGTTTACTTTAGTTCTTTTTTAGTTCTCTGTTTTCTTTTTAACTTCTCTATTTAAGTAATAACTAATAAAGCCATAAGATTACATTTGATTCAAGTTCAGCAAAAGCATTTTGATAAGTCATGATGGGGGCAAACAGTCTTACTATCGATGATCTGAATTGTTTAAGGGCAGTCCAAGGCCTGAGATGGTGCAGTAACTGTCTCAAGATGGGCAAGATATTGGTATCATACCAAGCTCCAGGCAGGAAAACCCAGAGATCACCATGAATTAAATAATAAAATTAATTATCTATTATAAAAACATCACTAATTAATTTTAATTTTTTTTCCAAAATATTTTTTTATTATAAATGCACATTGTTCTATGAAAACTGCAAATGGAAAAGTAGGTTTGGTTCTTCTAAGGCTGTGGGTTAAGACATTTTCAAGATCTATTAATTAACATTACATCCAGCTGCCTGATAACTTTACTCTACTTAGGCTGCTAACCACAGCAGCAACCAGCAGGGAATGGCAGTTCTCCCAGCACTGACTAGAGACAGCTTAAGCACACAGAAGCAATGTTAGATTTATTTGCTCAAAAACTGGAAAACTTCATAAAGGATGCATTCATTCTATTAAACCAGGGTTTACAGTCATTTAGCTGTCAAAATCTGTTGCATCGTCCACTTGAAGAAATAAAAAAAGAAAATATGAGCAAAAACCAGAGAAATGGTGAGCAATACTCGTTCAAGGGATTACTAAGGTTATTCCTTCAGTTTAGCTTTTTACTGTGCTAATAAATAAACAAACATTAAAAAACTAAAGTCAAATTTAAAACCAGGAGAGCATGCGGAGTACAAGAGGACCTCTGCCTCAGGCTGATGTTATTTTGAAAGTTTCAGCCAAAATGGGTTGGTGGTTTGCTTGAACGAGTTTATTGAAAATATAACTTAGTCAGGAGGCAGCATAATGATCCAACTTCTTCCCATCCCTGCTCTCAGAGGATGATGAGTTGGGAACAGAACCTAGTGGAGGGGCTTTGGCCACAGCTCAAGAGTATTGCAGCTTCCCCAGAATGGTGCAGTGCTCCACTGGTCCTGTCAACATGGGAAAAATAAAGTTATCATAAGATAATACATCATAAAGTAAACATCTATATATCCATATATTAATTTATAACAATATGCACTTGGAAACAAAATCAACTGCTATGACCATTTTAGAATAAGGTCTGTTAATAGGTTTTGTGAAAAGCATAATGTATCTCAGGTTTCTGCATTATGAAAACAGTATGTCATGACAAGTGTGCAGAGATGTGAAGGCAGCAGGGTTAGACCAAAAGACCAAAGTCTGATTGTTTCAACTTTCAACAGACAAAGGATTGCAAAAAATACGACAAGATAACAAAAATTGTGTAGGTATTAACATAGATTTCTAACTCTTTTTGTTATCTTGTTCACAGTATGGTTTTATGCATTGGCTATGTAGATGTATGTAAGTACCAAGTTTTTTTTAACTTGGTGTTTACAGGATGCAAAATCTAAAATGTACAAAATCTGAAAGACACTAAAAGATTACATTAACCTGATCCAAGATATATTTTTTTGATAATTCTTATTAGTAAACCAGGAAAAGTTCTGTTTGTTCAATGTGAAAGTAGGAAATGCATGATGCAGCTTATACCAGACCATGCTATAGAATGTCAAATGAAAACATGAAGGGAAATAAATCTGCCAAATTCTTGGTGGACACACACACCAAAAAATCTTTTCCATAATAGGTATACCTAAAACTGTCTCTTATTGTTAATTTTTTATAATGTAATTATGGATTGGTATTAGGCAGATCAATTAAAATAACTATTTTCTTGTAACAAGTCATAATAACCTTAATGAATTTGCTCTATGACTTGCTATACTAGTCATATACTAGTCATATACTGTGACAATATAAACAACAAGTGGAAATGGTCATCATTTATCAAACTGTAGCTGTTGTAGTACAGCATTTTTTTATTTCTTACTCAGAAGTATCTGACATTTAACAGAAAAGTTAAAGACTAAAAGACCTTTGTTTTGAAATTTCAAAATAAGTAAGCAGTATCACCCCGGTTATGGTCTTTTTAAAGCAAAATAACAATGTGATTATTTTGGTATGGTCAAAATTTATAAAGTGAAATCTTGACATTTCTCCAGACTTCCCTGGGAATCATTTTGGGATTTTGTATTTACCCAGTATAACCTTTCAGCCCATTAGTTCAGCTGCAAAAGTCACATGAGAACTAATTGAATTCCAGCACAGCCTCTAACAGGTGCATTTTATAACATGTCAGATCCCACAGTTAGATGATTAAAGGACAACTCTCTACTGGGTTTCCAAGTAATAAACACCTATTTTCTATACAAAAAGCATAGAGAGGCTCTACCAGCTGAAATAACCTAGGAACCAGCTCTACTTGTGCTTATATATCCCAGTGGAAAACACACAAATCAACCTGTTCAACTCTTCCCGCTGGTAGAATTCAGTAAAAAAAAAAAGACCAAAAGCCTAATTTCTAAGATGTTACACCCAAAACATGAAAGAATTGTCTGCTAATCAGATTAGTCTCTTGGCAAGACAAAAGTAGTTTTTACACAGTCTTACCTTTGAAACATTATCTCTCACTGCCTTATGGCTAAACCACTGTGATCTGTTGTGGGCAAAGCTCTGATCAAGATTTATTTGACCCATGTCTGTTGAGTGCACTGTCTTGAAAGTAAAACAGGTGTAAGTACAAGATCTTTCACAATGATCTCATCAGGTCTCACAATCCCAGAACACTTGTTCAACATTAAGTACAAAAATTAAAACATCAAAATCGAATAATAGTGTGAAATTATGATGATTTTTCATGGATTAAGAAAACTTTGTGTACAAAAAAATCACTATTCAAAAATGTAAACAACCATATTTTTGCTTGTTTTTACATTTGTCTGTTTCCCTGAGACCTTGTTCATTTTTTGATGACTTTTATATCCAGATTTTGTTCAGCAGCATTGCTGGTTCAGCATCCTCATTACATGCTCAGGTCAGGAAGAGAGCTACAGTTTTCCCTACAAACACATTTCTGTTTCCTAAATTTACTATTATTTATTCTTACTATCTCATTTTGGTTTCATGCTGAGAAGGAATAGTGTAATGGCAACCTTACTTGTTCCATTTTTTATGTTCCCTTATCAGCTGAAAATACATAATTTTTGAGAAAGGTAAGTTACATCAGGCTCTCTCTGATTTAGGGCTCTGGTTTAATTATACCAATTTAAGATGTCACTTCTTCCCACTGTCCAACACAGTAGCAATCATCACCTCTGAAGCACACACATATATAACTGTGCCTTGGCTGCTCTTAGCTCCTTAATCTTAAATGTGAAAATTAATCTTGAGTGAAAGTGAAGCTACCCTCAGACATGGCACCAAACTGGAGCAACAGAAATCCATCTGTGTCCACCCAGCAGTTGTCCTGTGCTACCACAGTACAGTCTCTCATATAAGAGCAAGGTACATGGAAGAAAGAAATATCTTGAGCAGAATAGTAGCATTCACCAGAGAGGGCAAATTTTGTGAAGCTTGGGAGAAGTGATGGTTCTCTCCTGGGTTCAATATCATTGGAAAAGAATTCTATGCGATGAAAAACAAGAAGTGCTGAAAGAGAAGCTCTGTTAAAGAAAAACACCTCTGCAAGTATGCAGAGGTGAAATAAAGTTAATAGATAATTACAAAGCACACAGGGATGATCTGACTGTTTTCAGGACACTCTGAGCACCCAGGTTCAACTCTGGTCTCACATTGTTGCTGATAGTACCAGGTGTTTTCTTCTAATGCATTTGGTGTCTTCAGATCCATAACATGGACAGTATAGCCACAGTCAATTCACAGTTGTGTTTTCAGTTTCACATTTCAACTAGGTCCATGCACTTATTTCCATGTTTTACCTACATTTCTTCTCTGAATTTAGTAGGTGCTGTCTGTAGTCTTTATTAAAACACCTACAGCTTGAAAGAAAGAGTAAAATATTTCCTCTGTGTGAAGTAGTATGCCCCAGATTCTGCTACATCAATGCCATAGATAGATGACAGATTGTCTCAAAATATTCAACAACTTCTGTGGCTGTACTTACCCACAAGTGGAACTCACTAGTTGTGCTAAGGGAATCATGGTGGGAGGATTCTCCTGCACCCCTTGCAGAACAGCAGTTCAACATTCACATCCTGCAACATTCAGGACAGGCATTTCCAATGGAGAAACAAAGGTAAGATCCAATTACATTTCACAGTAAAATCACTTTCTACTAAGCTGAGTTAGTGTACAAAGCTTTTTTAAAATCCTATTTTTCCTTTAGTGAGAACAATTTTTCTTCACCTTTCACCCTGCTCTGATGGTTCCTATCCATGTTTCTATCATGCTCCTACCTTTGCACTTTATCTCAAATCTGAAAAAGGGAATATCTAAGTAACCAAGCCAGTATTCCCAAGGACTTACAAACCACAAACAAATACTATATTAAGAAAAATAGTATATTCCAGTCATTCCTGGGCTGATCAGATTCTGTAAAACTGTTTATTAACTGGGGTATGCTCTCTGCATTAATTTTTACAGCTCCTGACCTTTCAATATGTCATGAAGGCTCCTTGTGTGCCAGTCTTCTGGTATAAAACATGGTCTGGACCTCCACAGTCTTTCTGATTTGCAATAAAAATCACACCTTTTAGAGGAAAGAAAATCGCTCCTCTCTGTATTCATGGTGAAGTATACAATGAGTTCCTTTGAAGAAAAAGAACCGCCAATTTTTCCTCATTGAATTTTTAAGGCTTTGATGATGTGGTTAGGATAGCAAATAATAAAGGTTATGTTAGGGGCTGCCAAAAATTTAAGAACACCCTTTTTTTTTTATACTGGAAAAATCAGCAATTTTGCACGAAAGAATGCTAAAGCATATTTTTATTTGTCAAGGAAGGCAGCCTTTTTTTTCTCCCTGTCTCCCACCCCTTTGAGGTTCTTCCAGACCGTTTGCTGTTATCCTTCACACAAAACAGCATCAATAGTGGCATTCAAAGAAAGGAAGCTGCAAAAGATAAATTGATAAAAATAAAGCCTGCTACTGGAAAATCTGCTTCCAAAGTTTCTGCAAGACTTAAAAGTTTATTTCTCTAGTGTTGCAAACTTGTGAGAAAAAGTGTATGGACAAACCTGTCTAGAGATTAATCTTTTTCAAAGCTACTGCGTACAAATGTATTTTTAAATAAATGTCATTCATGCTTTAAAAAGTAATCCTTTTAGAATCACTGCATCTCACAATGGTGTTTTTTCAGTGAAGATTTAGTTTCAATTTGTATTTATGCATATATATATACATGCAAATATTGTTTCAAATAATTTTCTCATTAGCAAGTAGTATTTTATTTTCTTAAAACAAACCCTAAAAATTTGTTTCACAAGATTGTCAATATTCCGTTCAGTTTTTTGTTTTGTTTTGTTGGGTTTTTTTTTTTTTTTTTTTGATCTTTTGTGTGGTCTTTGAATTCATTCTGATGTTAATTTATTTCTTTATGAATACTGAAATTGCACCGTCATCGTAGCACTATTTGTGTAAACCCTATCACTACTAATAAGGTGCATCTACAACAAGGACTGTTGTATTCTAGTGGAATTAAACTGTCATTCAAGGTGGATGGCAGAACAATTTGTGTCACAAGTACAGTCTGTGGATATAAAAGAACAATAACCTCAGCCTGGCATTTTCAGAAGAAAGTGAAATTTATAAAAGGCTTTAAGACATCCATAGTTCAGATTTTTTCTCAGACTGGGAATATGGAGATTTTCTTAAAAAAAAATAGACTGAAAAGGCTGGAAACAAACTTCCTTCTTATGTCTGTGAACATGTCTCTATTTTTTACCTTATATTATTGAATTGAAGGAAAAGTGACTGCTCCTCTCAAGGTTTTCTGCCGTTGCTTGGTCTCGCGCGGTGCAGATTGCGCTGTTGGCCTGCGTTTGCAGGGCTGGGCTCTCGAGATGCATCTGTGTTTACATCTCTCCTGTGGCCAGCCTGGGCTGGAGCCTTTTAGCCCCTTTCAAAACCAGCCCTAGTGAAGTTTATCAAAACCCAGTGTCACTGAGATCACTTACTCCCAGGAGTCGATCCTGCTCCATTTCTACCTTCCACTGACATTTTGACATAAATGGGCAGGCAGTCCTTCTGGTCTGGAGATAGGAGGGGTGAAAAAAGTGTGAATTTAAACAGCTGTTGATAAATTGCTCTACAAGGCCTTCACTATTAATTTCTGTCAGTAGACAGTAAAATGGCAATGGCTGCTCAAACTGTTCCAAAAACAACACTTCCTGTGTCAGGACAGACCACACTACACTGACAGACTGGAATTGGTCTTGTGCAATTGGCTAGTGAGTGCTATCTAAAATCATACAGCTGGTGTTGAACAGGGGTATTGTTCTCACTCCATGTTACAAATATCAACCCCACATAAATAACGAAGAGGGGATCGTGCCCACGTATCTGCTCATTAGAGAAGATGGGCTTTTGTAAACTACCTCTGGCAACATTTGTCTTTTGTGAAAGAATTTCCATACATTTCCTTCTCTGAACCCTCCCACTGGTTTCGTCTCTCCAAGAAGGTGACACAACCCATAGGTTTGATTTTCTACTTGAGATTGACTTGGAAGGTGTCAAAAGCAGTCGGCTGGAAGTGCTGGTTGGATACAAGTGCCAAATGTTTTTTAGCATTTTCTAAGGCCTTAGCATTGCCAAGAGGAAGATATATAGTGAGGTAGAGTCTGAGAACAGAAAATAGTTTGGTTTGGAAAGAAATGGACAAACAGAGGTGTTCCCATAGCCAGTGGATGCAGACAAAGTTGTCATACTTCCCAACACTGTCTTTAAACAAAAAACAAGATAACAGATAGGACTGTTCTGTCTTCTTGGCCAGGTTTTATTTAGAGAGAAGATCCACCTTGTTAGCTAACAAGTGGGTATGACTGGCAGTGGTTTTAGCACACTTATTGAAAGGCATGAGATTAATGCTGCACAGTCACAAGAAGAACCAATTCATTAAACTATTGAGGTAGTGCTTATGATTACAGTGCTTAGTAAAGAGAGAGGATTGCAGATGTTAAGGATCAAAGTAAAAGGGATAAATAGCTTACTCGATAAGTTCAAGGAAGATTATTAGTGTTGTACTCTGATTGGGGAAATTCACCGTACTGAGAAGTTGCATGTCAGAAAAACATCTAATTGATTCCTCAATTAGCTTGGGATCAGCAGTGCTGTGTTATTTTTTTGGGTCTGTACTGCAGTGTGTCTACAGGTTAATTCATTTTAGCCCTGCCTTGGGAAGCTCTCCCTCAGATGGTATAGACAAACTGTTAATGCTCCTCTTCTAAGGCTAGGTTAACATCATGCATCACTTTCAAGCAAAAGATTATAGATTATATCATAATTTTGGATATGTGCCTATCCAGACCATGAAACACATTTTTTTATGGAGATTTTTTTTCTCTCTAAAATTCCAGCAGTCAGTAGTAGGTTGCTAATTCAAGGAAACAAGTGACCTTCCCCCATAGCACAAAAGTTTAATATTGCTTTGTGGGAGAGGAAAAAGGAACTTGTGCCAGAGATTGTGATAGCACAGCCAGTCTGCTAAACAGGCCCATTCTCCAGCCTTTCTGTGGAGCAGTTTGGCTCACCCTTGAAGAAGGCCAGGTGATGCAAGTAAAGAAATATAATGGCTAGAATTCCTTGTTAGATTGAAGCACTAGATTAATGGCTGCAAAATGGAACTGACATTTGCATGACTTCTCTTTCATATCTATGATATTTTAACAGACCTTCCTGCAAGGGCTCTTTCATCCTGATTACTGCAGCACTGCCATTTGCCAATTGCTGTTTAAAAATGTTCTGATACCATGTGAAAATCTTCCAATAACATTCTTGAGAGACATAATTTTGTTTCATTTCCATATACCTCTCTCAACTTGTTTTAGGGTTAGAAACATTTGTATATAAGTGAGACTTACCCTTTAGGACTCTATTTTCTTAAATGTTTTTCCCCACAGTGAATTCCCTAATTTGAAAATGCTGATGCCACTATCACACATATAAATATGGTGACTTCACAGGCAGAGTAATGGCAATTACCAGCATGTACAATTATATAATTTGCACCTACAATCATAGTGATCCCACAGTTTATCTGGGCATGTAAATGTTCACGTATAGTGAATATGCAATAGCATATTTGAGTGATATAGGATTCTCCCTCTGGAATTACTCTTTTCCTGCTGCATATTGTGCATATGTATTAATACATGTATACGCCTGGTGAGAAAAAATGTGGTGACTGCTATATCCTAACAGTTATTTCCTATAAAAATTATGAAGGGATTGAAAATCACATAATATGGGCCAGAATTATGATATACTGGACAAATTAAGTTCTGTGATTTCAGGTGAAAACAAATTAATGATAATTTAGCAACTCAAACAATAATTGCCTCAACTTCATATGATCATTTCTAAAATAATTTTAAAAAAAAAAGAAGAAAAACACAGAAAATATACCCATACATTTCTTGTGTTTTAAATCATCCAATATAACAAGCTAAAACTTTGGGAGCCTTAATTAGAAATGGTAATTTATAAGACGTAAAGTTGTCTATCTCAGCAGCAGTTATTTAAAAAAATTAGGCAACAGCATTAAATTGTTTGAGAGTTCCCAGGAAGTTTCAGCCCTGCATTTTTCATAATTGGAAAAGGTTTTCTGGGACGATGAAAAAGAACCTTACATCCATAAGGTATAGCAGGGATACATGAAATCTCCCTTTTGTTCCTGGAAAACAGGAAATGTGGAGCAGTGTCTCACTGCTAAGCTACTGTTCCCTACTGTATTACTTAGACATACTAACAAGTGGGGATGATAAAGACACTTTTGTCACAAATTGACTAGAGAGAACAGGAGATGAATTAGATACATGAAAATGAAAGGAGCTTAGTTTGAAGCCATAAAGAGATTCAGTCTTTCTGTTTATTTCTGCTTTTGAAAGATAAAGGAGACAGATAGCACTGCATTTCTCATGCTCTCCATAAATAAAAGTATAATGTTACCTTGGGATCTAAGACTAAGAGAGTGGATATGCTTACAGGTCTTTAAATATCCAGTTAAATTTATAACTCTCTTGCATACAAATAGATTGGGGTAAGCAGATAAAACTTGGTGAAATAAAATGAAATTAATCATGTGCCCATGATTGCTGCAAGCTTACTTCCTTATTTTGAAAATGTCAAAAGAAGAAACTAGAGTTAAGGACACCTGAATAACCAGTTTAAAGGTATTCCCTGGTATTGAGCAACAGATATTCACACTGACTGAGCAGATGCTTGTTCTTACCTTGAAAATTCTCGTTTAATTGACCCTCAGGAAGACAGCTATCTTTCTGAGGCTGAAGAATGACATCATATTCTGTTTGTCATACAAGATTTCACATTGCTGCAGGATGTTCAGCCCTTTTAGAGGATGTACTACCAATCCTCAGTTTTGGTGAGCCTTGTTCTTTGTTGTGTCATAGTATGAAAGAAATACAATCAGCTAAAGAGTTATTACCCTAAAAACAATCTTGTACAAAAAGGAAAGAATCTTTGTGTGAAGAGCCAAGAGGATGATGAGTTCTCAGTTCAAGTTTTTCATTGATGTGTTCCTTCTAGTTCCTTCTGGTAAGCAAGACTACATGATCTTTCCCCTTCAATGCACCCTCATTCATTGCAAAACTTGCCTGAGAATGCAGTGAGCCCACTCTCACTTTTGATAAAACTCCAAAACTAAAAAAGACCATTTCTACCATACCTGCACAGTTATTTTTTATCAATTATTTTTAACAACTATTTCAGGATTTGACCTCTACATATAATAAATGTAGCAAAGGCTCTAGTGGGAGGAGGTTCACTGCATCGTATTATTTATAACTGTTAAGGCAGTTCTCCACCCAAAAATAAAAACAATGCAGGAATAATTTCAACCTGTAGAACCAGTCTGAACTAGACCCAAATAAAAAAACAAGGGCTTTGGATACTATATGCCATATGAAATGTTGTCAAGTTTGCCACCATTAATTAGAGCTGAAAATTCACTTTCTCCAATGAGAAGTTCCAGTGAGTAAGAAAATTGTAATGGACATATTGGCACATCTCTGCTACTGCTATAATTAGGCCAGTCACAATAAATGTTCACCAAGTGTTTGTCTGTTTAAAAAATATCATTACATTGGATCTTCTTCTGGATTTTAGGCTTTTCATCATGATTAAAAAGACTAGACCGGAAACAGACTACTTAGGATAACAGCATGTTGCTTTCAGGGAGGAGGAGGATGGGGAGGAAGGGAGCCAACTGTGCACATACAAAATGAGCTGAATGAAATACTTTTTCAAAATTTCCATAGATTGCAATTCTAATAAAACTGTAGGTTTTTAAGTATATTTTATTGTAACATTCTGTCTTACTTTATATAAATACATACCTATATATCTCATATATAAATGTGTACAACTGAAAATGTTCAAGTATAGTTTAATGTCTTGTATTCTGTTTCATGTTCACAAGTGAAAAAACTTAGATAAACCTTCACAGAAAAAAGCTGTGCTTTACCAGTCCCATTCTATAGAACTTTCTCGTTGTTTCATGTTAGTTCATTATATACTCGCAAAACTTAAATTTGCATTTTTTAAAACAAAAGCTGAGGGTAAAATCCAAATCTGATTGAAATTTACAGGAGTCTGTACATACATTGCCTCTTACAACTAATTTTTTAGTAGAAATTAAAGTTACTGCATGACATGGCCCAGTGTGAGATGCAGCTTTCTCTGCTACAGAAAGTAGTGAAAAACCCCACAAACCCATTTTGTTTCAAGAAATTTAGAACATTGCATTGTTGTGTGAAAGCACCTAAGCTTTAATTTCAAAATTTTTTTAATTATTGTACTCAAACTGAAACTCACTTTTGCTATTTATAAGTTTGTAGTTTTACAAGAATGTTCCCAGTCACAGAGCAGACTTGAAAACTGTCACTGAGAAGATTCAAACATGGAGAACAACATTCTGTTTGTCTCTCACATAGAGTAGACAAACTTTCTCTTAAAAAAATCTCCTTGCAGGAAGCTATGGAGTTGCCCAATCCAGCAGTGGCCACTCTGCAGAGCCAAGAAGCATTTGGTAAAGCCTTGAGCCACTTAAACCACAACTGGAGCTCTTCATGGTGCATTTAATTTCTTTCCTGCCCTAATTCCAGTTTTCTATTGAATTCTTTCCCTCTTCTCCTCTCTTTTCATCATCTGTTCATCTGAACACCAATAGCTGTTTCTGGAAAAAGTGTTCTCTGGAACTATAGAGAGAAATTTCTGGTATCCCAGAGGGAATCTCTATAATATTCTATAGTCTCCTGTAAGAATTTGTCCCAGAGTTTTTCAGTTCTGGGTTCTTCTTTCTCTGTTTCTCTTGCTTCTCACTGATTAGCTTTTCCAGTATTCCTCAAACCTTCCTGCCAGTCACTCAGTCATACTCCCCAGTATGCTCTCTGTTCCGCAGCATTTCCAGGTCAAGGTTGGAAAGGCAATGAATAAGCAGGAAGAGGATTAAATGCCACAGTGTTAGTGAGAACTGTAGAAGGATACAGGAAGAATGAGCCCTCAGTGAAGCAGTGCCCTTCTTGAAAAGAAAAAATAAAGATTAAGCACAGCGTCAATCTAAATGCTACCAGCATGAGAAAGGTATCACTTGCTAATTATAAAACTCTTCCAGAATGTCCTACAGATTGTCCTTACATATTCCAGGTATAAGCCTGAAAATTGTTGGTCCTTGGTATCTCTGAGAGAACTGGTAACAATCACAATGTGTTCTCAGCAATGTGCCCCTCTTACAAAAATGGGGGCTGATACTGCCTGGCCCTGTGCAGTTCTACCAGCTGATGAATTTCTCTGCTTGGCTCATCTAAAAGCAAAATCTACCTTAATAGGTTACCTACTGTTCAGAAGCTTTATCCCCAGGATAGCATGACTAAAGGACTGTCATTCAGTCACATCAGATTTTCACTTTGGAAATTGTGTATCTCTAATCATACAAGAAGCTGATAAATGCAGATGACCTATGCTGTCAGATTTACATCTGTAGCACCTTAGAAGAGCAAGGAAAATATGCAGATGGTAATTAAGATTTTCCATTGTGGTCTGAAAGCTATTAACATGTGTAGCTGTATTTACTGTGCGTCGTCAAAACTTTCTTCTTGACAAGATGTGGTCCTTATCAGTATAAAAAAAAAGCTTTTGGCACAAGGTGGTGAAAAAATATCGCATATTTGGATTTTCCTCTCATTTTAGTCTCAGTGATGACAAAAGAGATAAGGAAATGCCAGGCTGCACACTTGTTTTTTCCTATTTCCCTTTTTTAGTGGGGTTTTATGTTTTTTATTTGGGTGAGGCAGGTCTAAAATTCATTGGTAATTTGAAAATTAAGCAAAAGAAAATCTTCTGGCTTAAGTAATGGACTAAGCTCCTAGAGTTCTTCAGAAATAAGTGTAGATTTTAGGCTTGTAGCCTTGAGGAGACCTTGTCTCACTTGCATGCAAAACACATCATGAATTTTGAATTCATGCCAAAAGGGGGTTTCAAACACGTTCATTTACTTATAGATAAGTTTGTGTTTTATTCCTGTCCACGGAGAAGTTACATTCCAGATTTTTGCAATAATCTCTCCTTCTTACCATACTGTACAAATTCTTTCAGTTAAATGTCTATCTTTGCATGTTTTGATTAATATGGGAGGTGGATCTTCTGTAACACTGAAGAGATTTGTATTATATCCACGATCTTTTTCTGTTTTGGAGTATAACAAACCAAACAAATGGAAAGTCAAACAAAAACTCCTTCAGCTCTCCCACAGATTTTTTTTCCAAATGTATCTCAAGGGAAGGGCTTGAGTTTTCCAGTCCTTCACCCCTTCCTGTACTGTCTGCTTATAATCTAACTTCATAAACTGGAAGATTAGCTGCTTCTTCAGATAGTCATGCTTTCAGCAGGGAATAATATTTCTTACTTCCTTAATGAAAATGTACAGAAGTTGACAACACACACTGATACTTGAACACTGTTCTCCTCACTTTATCCTGAGCTTTGACTATGGAAGTCCTATTGTCTTATCCATGAAATGCCTCTGAAATGATTTCCAGGATGCAGAGGAAACTCTCCTGAGTCAAGAGGCAGTACTGTGACAACCAGAGATTTCTTGAAGGTCTCTTGCACATACATTTCTGGAAAGAAATGAAGTGTGCAGTCACGTACTAAGTAGGATCTTTGATTCAGTATGGCATGAAGATCTTCCTTCCAGTACTCCCTTGTCCTAGAGTGAGGATCCTGTCTGATGAGAAAATAATTTCAGCTCCTAATTAAGAAAAAAAATCAGCCATTAAAATTAGACATAAATAATGAAAATATGAAGCTGAAAATTTGTCAAAAGCCAAAAGGCAGTTCTTCTCCTTCCAGCCTCCCTCTTCCCCACCTAAAAAAGTCAATCTCCAGATTTTTGAAAAACTTTGATGTAACAACTGTATGAGAAATTGTGCAGAAGAATACTGTGTTTGGAGATTTCTTATGCTTAATAACATTTTTTTTCCTTTGGTGTTTCTTTACAATACCTCCCTCAGGCACCTCATTGGGACTCTCCATGGGAAGCTTTAACATGGTCATTTGGTAAGTGAATATTACTTGTGTATCCGCACACTTCCTCTTTCTCTTTCCACTTCATTTCAGCTAGCAAGCATCTTACCTGATGTGCAAAGTGGGGTTAATCTGAGAAGAGCAAAGTAAACCAGAACTAGTTTAGAGTAGGCTGGAAAACTTAAAGGAATTGGATTTTTCATTTCACATTTTCAGATGTGTCAGATGCAATTCTGAGCACTGCAACAGAAACTGCAGAGTGACTTTTTTATTATTTCTAGTCAGAAACTTCACTGTGATTTTTCAAACACAGATGCAAATCTTTAATCCTGAGTGACTGACTCTTCTTTAAACAGTTCAGTGAACTAGCTTTCAAAAAAACAGATGCCAATGGAAACAACACCTGAGGTTTTCTTTGTTCCTTTTTATGTCTACATAATTGTAAAATGAAAGAAAAGAAGGGGTCAGAAGACTAAGGAACTAACATGTTCCTTTACCCCTGCAAGTTTTGTGTTGGAGCCTCTCTACCTCTTGCTCTTACTCCCTCTGAATTTCTACCCTGAGTCAGGCTGAATGTGGACATGAGTCTCTGCTTAGCTCATTGCAGAACAGAGGCCCAAACGACTGACAGAGAAAGCAGAAATCTTGGCAGATTGCTAACATATCAAGTGTTAATGAATACAGTTCTCTAATTAGAAATGTCTGCAAGAACTGAGTAATAGGATCCTTTGCAAATGTGACAGTTTTTAATTTCTTTTGTTAGCAGAGTTTATACTTTTCTGAATTAGAGCTTTTATCAAACTGGCATCAGACTTTAGGAATGACAATAATAATTGAAATACAAATAGACTTTCTTTTGAAATCACTAGCTAAGCTAACATTTTATTGAAATTCTTAGTTTCTGGACTTTATTAGGTTAATAGATATAATTTAAGAACGTTTTTCTTCCTTGTTTTCTTTTGCCATTCAAAAAAAAATCCTAATGTATGTGAGGTTGGCTGGAATTTGCTAGCTAATTTTCAGAAACATCTTGACTTTTTTTTTTTTTTATTTAATTTCAAATGTAATACCTCCCCAGATGGCAGACTTTGTAATTTGTGGCACCAGTTCAAAAAGGTATATTAACTGCCTCTAAACTGCTTAGCATCAAACATTTACTGGACTTAACTGTAGATTGGTTTAATACTAATTAAAATACATCCCTTCCTTAGCATGAAGTTTCAGGAGATGCAGGTGGGTTTACTTCTGTACGACTTACATCTCATTTTATACCAACACCCTCACTGAAACAGAACAAAACCCTGAAGGCCCAGAGCAGCACATAAACATTCTGTGTCCCTTGAAGTCTTCTAAAGGAGCCTGAAAGGGATGGTTTCTTTCATTCTTGGCCAAACAGTGATAGACAAACAGGTAAAAAGGCAAGGAGAAAAATACCATTTACTCACTGTAGCAGCAGGAAATCAAGCAAAGAAAATAAACAGGGTTTGAATCCTGGGCCTTTAACCTGCTAGTCAGACAGATTTCTACAGTTTCATTCTGTGCACATTTGTGTGCTGGTAAATGATGAAGGGGAGGTAGAGGAACTGAAGGCTTGTGGGATCCCTGGGACTCCCACAGCTATGAGCACAGCTGTACAAACACACGCAAGCTTTGTTAAGGTAGGGTGGGCAATTGGCTGAAACTGCTGAGCCAATCTGACCTATAAATCCCTTGCAAAAGCTCTGCCTGAGAGAAAGCCAGAAGTTATGTGTAAATGTTTTACCCAGCCAATTGTTTTTGGTCCTCCTCTGTATATACATAAAACCTCTAACATCCTCCTGGCTAGATAATTTTGTAAGTAGTTGCTTTGAGTGTCCTGCTGAATTGCTGATTACCTGGAGCAGAGCAGGGAAGGGAGGGAACTGTGGGTGCATGGAGGAACTAATAACTCAAGAACTCCTTCAGATGGATGTAGAATTTTAAAGGATACGTGATATATCACATAAGCTGACGTAGGGCTAATGGCTACAGGAAGTCTATAAAAAAGAGAACGCGACATCCAGCAGTTTGTTTTGAGCAGCAGGATGATATGAATTGGTCAGAGCAGTAACAGAAAGATTAGATTAATTATTTCAAATTGGGCTGCAGTCTGCCTCTTCCCTTCCTCCCCCCAGCCTCCCCCAGCAGGACTCCCTCTGCTCATTTGCAGATATGATCTCATGTGAGGAAACAGCATCGCAACCCTGCACTGTCCTGAGTGCATGTGGACAAGCTGTACCAGAGCAAGTGCCCAGTAACCCTTACCATGCAAATCACAAAACCATCAGCACCCTCCATCAACAAAAGAAAAATAAGGGGTCTTTCTCAGCTTTTCTTTCCTTTCCAAACATTTCTGAACTCTGTGTGACCTTCTTTACGACTGAATCTAAGCACCTCTAAATATGTAGCAAATTTAGACAGTAGAAAGCAAAGTAACACACTGCAAGCCAAGGAAGATGAAGAAAGTAATGAGAAGTGGAACAAAGAGAGCTACAGATGAAAATAAGGCAGCCTAAACCAGAGAATGTTGAAATAAAACACATGGATTAGAGTATTAATCGCAGCATGAACTGTGCAACTTGCCCCCATTTTCTTCCCCTTCACCATCCTTACCACCACCTAAAAATCAGTTAAACTACAGGGGGATAATATCACACTTGGGATTTATGGAACAAAATCAATGAGAGCAGTGGGAGTAACGTCACTTCTGTAAATGATCAAAATCCACCAATTACAGGGAGGTGTTAATCCTCATCAGACCCTTTTGCTGCTGTGGCAGCATTTGAAGTAAAGCTGCTCTGGAAGTGTTATAGGACCAGCTATTCTCACAGCATTTGGAAAAATAAAATTATTTCCACACAGACTTCTTAAAAGAAGTTTGAAACGTAGGAGAGAAAGTAAAGATTATGAGTAAGGAGGAGGTAAAGCATCATGCTTTTGTTAATTTATTGGGTAGGAGTGAAAAATACCTAGGAAATATTGCGGGATGGATGCAAAATTCCCTGCATGAATTGTCCTGCTAGAGCTTTGCTCCAATGTCTTTCAAAATCTCTGGACCTCCTCAGCTGTGATAACTCAGTAATTGGAATTGGCTGTCAATTACTCATGCATATATTTATGCTACATATATTTAGGCTGTATATCAGAGGAAATCAGAGTTGAAATATTGTTACATCTGTACTTTACTTTGCAACTGAATTTCTAGATGTTCATTGCTAGATGAGCAGAGATCCACATCCTCTAAGCTCACATTATCAGGAAGGATCACAACTGTGTGAAGCTTGAAGTATCAAGTCCCGGAAGGAAAAAAGCAGGAGCAAGGCAACTGGGCAGGTCTGGGAAGGTTGTTTTATTGTCTTTTTTTTTCTTTTTTTTCTTTTTTTTCTTTTTTTTCTCTGTCTCAAGAAATCTATTTTTTTGCTGTTAAATGTTGATGAAATGACTCTGCTTAATATGATATTTCTCTTTAAGGTGAAACTAGTCAAATTAATTGTGCAGTAATTCATAAACACAGAGCATGCATTGAATTTTGGTCATGCAGAGACTGGTTTTCTCTCTCTGCATTTTAAAGCAATAGACCCAGAGCTTCTCAAAAGGTAGATTTTCTTCCTTTAAGAGAGACCATTTTCTGTTGTGGCACTGAGTAAGGACAGAGACAAGAGGTGGGAAATGAGATCTGGCCTTGCCAAGGTCACCAGCAGCCCTCAGACAAGGTGCCTGAACTGTGACTCACGTAAAGGAGGCGGTGAGGCTGCGGTCATCTTGCCACCACACCCTGACTCTGGCTAAAGGCCAGATGCTGTTCCCTAGGTTAGTCCTGCAGGGATTGGTGTCCTCTGGAACCATCTGCAGTTACACAGGAGCTGAAAGGCAGCATTGTCTGCAGAAGCCACTGAAAGGTGCCTTTTGGTGCTTCTGCAAAGCAAAGGGACTCGAGTTTTTCAGATAAAACCAGTCAATAACAGCCCACTCAGAGAGGCTGTGGAATTCTGCCCTTGGGAAGATTCAAAACACAACTGGGCACAGCCCCATGCAGGCTGCTGAGGCTGACCTTGCTCTGTGCAGGGGGCTGGACAAGGCCATCTCCAGAGGTGCCAGCCAGCCCCAACCCTGCTGTGAGCCTGTCACTCTGTGAGCAGCAAGCTGTGTTTGCTTGGGCTTGACATGCTGCAGAGTGACTGACAGCTTCCGCAGGAAAATGGAACAAAAAGAAGGCCCCTCCTTCTCCCTGCAATGGCAGGGTTTCTCTGCTGCACTCCTTTCCTACCCCATCAGTCAGCCTGCCCTGCAGGCAGCCCTGCCCAGCACTGCTCCTTGCCTGGGCCAGCAGGAGCTCCCCAAACCCGTGGCCGTGAGCTGCAGGGTCAGTCCAGGCAGGCAGGGCTAAGGAAGCCTGAGACATCATCAGCTATGGCATGGCCTTATTATTGTCTGTTTGCTTTCCTGTAGAATGGTCATGGTGTGATCATAAAGCGCAACAAAATTTATTGATAGCAATACTTCAGTATTTATAAGAGATTTTTTTCACTATTTTTCTTTTTGGACACTGGAAAGGGAAGGTCCTTTCCAAGAGAACAAACAATGGAAATTTGTGTAGCCTGGTGAGAAATCATGAAGTGCCAAATGCCCTCAGACTTAGATTGTACAAGGAGTCTTTTGTATTTTTACTGAAATACTGTCCTGACTCTGGACTTCAGCAGATGGCATTTGGGCAATCACAGCTGAAACTTTCCAATAAAACTAGTAAATATTGTACTGCTAATTCCTTTAGAAATGTACAGAGCACAAAAAGCTGAAATGAATGACATATTGCAAATTTCCAGCTTAGTCTTTCAACCTATGTGTAATGTTTTACTGAAGTCTTAGCTTCCTGCTGTACTAACAAAATGAAAACACCTGAGGAGATGTCATTTCATGATAACATTAGAATAGAAGGCCACTATAAAATTGTTAGCTGAAATTTCTGTTTCAGGTCTATCATGATGCTTGTACTACTGTGACTTTCATTCATCTCTGAAAGGCATTACCAAATGCTGCCTGACAAAGACATGTTACTTACTGTTGGAAATCAGTACTTATTGCTAATCTGAAAAAACAACGGCCAAATGAAAGTGGATTATGTTCTTCCCTCATTTACCTTCATCTATTCCCCTAGAGGTTCAAAAAGTCTATCTAGAATACAAAATATTTTGCAGCTGGTCAGTCAGAACTTACTCTTCACACCCAGGGCCATGAGCTTCCAAATGATTAATAAGTTTTTTTTCTGACAGCAAAAACTAGGAGCGAAATCTTGGTCCATCAAAAACTAATGCAAAAAGACACTGGCTTCTCTGAAGCTAGGATTTCATACAAAATATAGCTGCAGCTCTGATTTAAACTGTGATCAATAGAGTTGTTATAGCCTAGCTTGTAGTCACTGAATATCCTCATGACATGGGAAATACATTACTTACATACTGCACAGTCTTGGCACTAAACACTTAGCTTGCCATTTGTGGTTCATAGTCCATGTCTAGTAAAAACTCCTCTGAATTGAGGCATCAGAACTTTCCTTGCAAAAAATAAATACACATTTTGGTTCCAAACAAGGATTCTGAGAGCTTAGGTGGAAAGCTGTTCTATGAAGCCATTAGTAAGCTCGTGTCCTGTTGAGTTCTCTTTTGAGAGCTTCTTTGTGAAAAAAGGAGCAATATGTGAATATTCATACCAATCATAGCTGAAATTGTAGATAAAGATTGTAAATCCTATCAAAGAGAAGAGATGTTATTTTATCTCAAATGAAAATATGAAAAATTGATGTTTGGCAGGATTTATCCAGTTTCCATGATTTTTTTTTTCCTTTCCAGCCTGGAGCAACCTATAGCTCTATAAATCCTACTGACAAGGAATTTAAATTGAGATTTGTCTTTCTAGATTTTTAGAGTAGTTCTTAACAATGAAAGACAAAAATTCATCACTGTTTTGTAACATGTCCCTTGGGTGGGATTTTCTCCTATTTCTTAATGTTCTTCCTTATCTACTCTGCTACATCCATATCTATCAGCTGTCATGCTTCATTCTTCTGAAGCAATTGACTGAAGACAGGAAGTCACTTTGTTTATAGAAACGATGAATTAGACCTCCAAAAGTGATATAAAACAACTCATAGTGTGGTGCTCATGTTAAAAGATTTTAACATTTTTCAAGGGTCAAGTTTCATATAAGAAGTGTTGTTTTCCCTTGGGGAATTTTAGCTGAACCAAATCACTCAAATTGTTTGAAGTTCTCTCTGAGATCCATGTGCTTGTCTACACTGTTAATCTGCTGTCTACTTTGATGTTTCATCATGACTAAGCATTTTTAGGTGAGTCTGAATGCTAATAGAAGATGATAATGAAAAATGATGTTTCAGTTGGTAACTTGTTCAGAAAATATGCTGACAGAATGAGTGAACAAAATATACTGTATTAGTATTTCTATTTAAGACTGTCCTCTTTTTCAAGTTAGAGGCATTAACAAGCTGTATGACTCTCCTGTACATCCCTATATTGTGTGTCCATACTATTTTATAAATATTTTTCAAAGATACTAAAATTATTTCAAAATATACTGGTTTAAACTGTGTAATGCATGTCAAATTCTGCCTCCACAAAGGATATAGACGGAAGGGCTTTAAACATGTTTATTTCATGCTTCTGCTCAGAGGCTGACCAGAACCCATTTTGAGAGCACACTGTTAACTGCTGAGGTGAACAACAGAAAGCTCTATCGCACATGCCTGCTTACCAGTTTATCACATTTACACCTTTAGGGGGGAAAAAAGCAGAGAAAAACAGCCGGTGAAATATTCCCCTGCATTGGGGCATGTGAAGTCAAAGAAGCTTCACTGATAAAATATTGTGAACAGAGGGAGAAGTAAGATCTTTCACTTTAGCATAAAAGGAATGGTGACTGATGAGCTTTCACAGACATGACTGGTCAGAAAAATTATATTTGTGCAGGCTTAGCACCAATCTGGCACTGCTGGATGTTTACTGATTTTGCCACCTACAGCTCTGAAGAGAGTACCTTCAACAGAGTTGATTTTCTGAACAATGAGGAATTATGACAGAGAGAAGGGAGTCTTCCTTAAGGTTTGGCTTCCAGGAAAATGCATTAAAAGATAGTTCATTGAGTAAACAGAATGTCAAAAAGTGGCAGCAACATGAGACAGCCAAAATGTGTCACTTGAGAACCGTAACTATGCTAAGGTTATATTTTGGAATATAACAAATGCTTCCCAAAAGACAATGCAGATGTTGTGAATTATCACTTATACCATTTTAGTACTGCATAATTCTACTTATAAGCTGGGATGCCACTGTTCCATACATGTGCACTTAAAAGGGAGATCCCCCTGTTCCTGGTTTCAGCTAACTTGTAATCCATAGTTTAAAAGAGATGCTATGAAGAAAAGGAAATGAATGCATTTATTAAAACATTATATGTTGAACTCCCTCTTTGTCTCTGATGACTAAAGTTCTGGGCTGATATTCATGTCAAATGAATGGCTTTGGTTTGAGTATTCTTGATTATGACACTACCATGAGTCCAAAGTAATTTGAGGATACTCCAGTTAATTGCTGTCTTTCTGACTGTTAATGGTAAAATTAGTAAGCTCTGAACTATTTCTGAAAGCAAGTTTTGACAACTGGCTCACAGTATTTCCAGTTGCAGCTCCAAGGTATTTTTATTTGGCTTTTCCACTGCTTTTCAAAGTGTTAAGTTATCTGTTACAATTTATTGTCAGCTTTAAAAAGTACTCCATGTACACAGGCAAAGCTTACAGCTTGAGTTAGTATTTCTTATGTATTTAGTCTGTTGTTTAAATGGTAGAATATTTATTATATTTGTTCTATTTAGTCAGCCAGACTATTTATGAAGAACTTTGCTCAAAATGATTTAGGTATAATAGGTTATATTCCTATGTTATGAGTTAAGGAGTTAAAGCTGACTGAAGAAGCAACTAGTCTCTTCAGTTGTTGAGGCTGCAGAGAGGCTGATCTCATGGTCTTCCCCACAAAGAAGAAGGTTTTGAATCTCTGGATAAGAGATAAAATATTTGAAATGTTGAACTATGCATGGGGGAAGAAATCAGGAAGATAATGTACAAGTTCAACATCTGGACCCCTCATTTTATATAATTCTTTCTTGATGCAGCAGTGGATAACCTTTCCTGGACCTGCTGGTAGAATAAGTGCCAAGAGACAATTCCCCTGTGTTTAGTTCTTAGTACAGTCATTCATTATTAAAAAACACATGCTGAACAATTGCCTAAAATAAAGTGTGAGTACTCGAATCCAGAGCATCTTTGCAGGAGCAGTTATTTCACATCAAATAGAAGACTTGTGAAACAGCTCCTGGGGTAGTGAGCTCCTCCTGGAGCTCAGCATCCCTGCAGTTACATGGTGCAGACCACACCAGCCTGAGTCTGGGGAGCTCTGGATGGAGCTGTGGTGGCTGGCCCTCAACTCTCTCAGGAATTCACCTGAGAGCAAGGATAGCTCCAAGCTACAGATATGAGCTCCTAGATTGAATTTTTCCCAAATTCACATGTGGTTTTGGGCAGGAGGTTGTGGTTTTGTTTTGTCTGTTTGTTGCTGCATCTTTTGGGGGTGGGGGCAAAGTTCGCTCTTGGTGGATTGAGATATATTTTAGGACATTTATGGAATACTGGTTCAATATGGTCAAAAATCTGACCAGTCTTGCCCAAGCATATGTACCCAAAGCCAAACTCCACTGAGCAGACTCAAGGAGCAGTGCAAGTCTGTGTTTCCAACCCTCATTCCAGAAAGGATAGAATAAATGTATGTTTCTACACTGCAGCCAGATTTTGCTTTTACAGAAGTGGTATTTTGATTTATTCTGCATCATTCAGAATGGTTATGCTGCACCATTCTTGCCACTGTGCCCAATTATACCTTCATCATTTGAGGCTCAACAGTTCAGTCGCATTCGTTCATTTTGCATTTTCTCCCTCTGTCGTGGTGTATGTAAGAACAGTGTTCTCCAGTCCTACAGCCAGGAGCCACTGCCACTCCCCCCTGCTCCAGCTGGAGGCACAAAAGATCAAGATCATCAGTTTAGATAAGAACAATAGGCTGGGAACAGCAATGTGAAAGAAAACCAACAGTGACAGCAACAATATTAAAAACAAAAGGTATAAGAAAAGGAAGGACTTACACAGAAACCCCATGACAACAAACAGTACCAGACAACATCCTCAACACATTTGCTCCACTAGAAGGAATCCCTTCTGCCCAGAAGGGAGTGGGGTGGTGCAGAATTGCCTCCATGTACTGGCCACACCTTCTCCTGGCTACAGCAAAAATTATCCCTGTGCTGACCTGAACTAGGACACCCTCTCCCATACCTCTTTAAAAAGTCAGAACTCTACAAATGACCCAAGGATCATATGAAATAAAATGTTATGGACAATTCCATTTGTTGCTGTTTATCTATACACAGCACAGAGATTTTACAAGTGAAAGCGCAAACTGTCTTGTGTTTTGCTTCTGCAAAGTACAAGTTTTTGAATGAGAGTAGAATTGCAATTTCTTTTTTTTCAGGAAAATGTAGGAAATGTTTAGCCCAGGGCAAACTTCTATTTTACTTTTATTTTTTTATATTTCTACATCTGTCTGCCTAGTCTCTCTGTCTCTGCACACACACACACCCTCCTGCTTTTTGTATCCCCAAAATTCTAAGAAATAGAAGGAGGTTCAAAATCTGCACTGTGCTACAGGACACCAAGAGAAATCTAGGTCATCTTCAGTTTGTCAGGCTTGAAAATAGCAGGGCAAAAGTGATGAAAGGACGGGTTTAAGTATCAGTGTGCTGTACTAAAGGCTTTTGACTCCTTGGTTTTCCCTTGGCGGAGTTAGTCACGTCATACACCCACCCGCTCCTGGAGATTTTCAGCCCCACTGTGCCACGTGCTGAGCTCGGCTGCTGCTCTGGAGTTCTATTCCATGCACTGGGGTGTGAATTGCAGGATGGGAACCAAAGGTTCTGTGAAATTAGGAGTGGGTACCTGCCAGCAACCACACACAGTCGGAGGGAGGAGAAACTCCTGCAGATCCCAAAGTGTTTTCAGCAGAGGATTTTCTGAGAATGATTCAGTTTGTTGTTTTGCAACTGCCCCATGCATCCAAGTGATCTAAACCTTACAAAGACCTCTGAGCTCTTGGTTGTTAGTGGGTGTAAAATACGCTTTGAATTTCAATTGAAATCTTAAGACAACTTTTCCTTTAGAAATACTGCTGGGGGAAAATCCAGTGGAGACAAGTGCTAAAGTAGTTTAAAGGTACTTTAGAAGGTCATGTACTCTATCCTCCTGTCTTACAACAACTGTCTGGAACTCCTAGGGACATAGTCTGTAGCCATAGATCTACTGAAACAGCAGATAAGCATGGTTCCTAAATCATATCAGAAAAATAATAAATTTAAGTCTCTACCAAAACTCAGGAATAGTTATGACTGAAAAAAAAAAGATGTCTAAGACCAGCAACCCTGGAATATTGGCTAAAATATGATACCTGTGGATACTGGTCATTGCTGAGATTCTTGTGAAAGGATCTGATCCCAAAAGACCATAAATACAAAGCAATCATAAGGGCAGCACTTAACAGGGAGTTACTGTGGGAAGAAATAACTAAACTGGCTACTGGTATTCGTCTATGACATTGGGCTTCCTAGACCCAAATTTAGGCAAGCTATGTAGATACTCGTTGTCAACATTTCATCTTTCAAAATTTTTGAATTTCATGTCATTTGTTTCATTTTAATCATATTGGCTGAAATTTTTCTTCATAAACTATATTGGCTTCTTAATAACAGTGGGCGATCAAACTAAAATTTGGAGTGACACTCTACACTGTTGCTTTAACAGCCACATTTTGTGTCCCCTTCACTGGGCTGTTTACAATGCTGAAGATTCCACCTTAACCTTGGCCCACAAGTGTATCCCCATTACAGGAACATTTCTGAGGCTCTGTGATAATTTATCTGGCAAGAATATTTCAAGAATAACTGCAGAGTAGACTGCGGCACCAGCATGGAGAAAAATTCTGTGTTTTTCCCGTAAGGGGACCATGGCATAAGTCACAGAGTCCAGCACTTCTTTAATTCAATAGGTGCCAAGACTGATGCTGATAATATTGAAAAATACACTTTGTAATCATAACAATAGTAATTATTTATTTGTGTTTCTATAGTTCACACAAACATTCTACTTGTTAGAGAAAGACCTCAATCACATGACCACATTCATCAGCCTTCTCCCTCTTTTTTTTTTTTNCATTTCCTTCAGATCTAATTGCCAAAAAAAATCTGTAGGCGTACAGCAGAACCATTGCTGGTTTAAATCTCCTGTATTTTTTCAACTGCTAAATGTAAGACTTTATGTTTTAGATTTTCATACAGAAAATATACAAGAGCTTTGTGGAAAATGTGTCGGGCATGCAGTAAAGTACACTGTGCCAAAAGTATGGTATGTTTCCTCAGATAGTCTTCCTCAGGGATTTCATTTGAGTTGATCCTAGGCTATATTTACTTTACTTTGTTAATTTTTTTGCCTTTTCCAGTGTCATTTGACCATTTGTAGAAATACTTCTTATTGACCAACATCTTTTTTTATTATCACCTTCACATGAAAGTCACATTTCAGCTAACATAATACTGGGATATAATGTCAAGAGATCCATAAACCATAAGACCACTAATTCTAACACATTATAGACAAGTTACATGTGTGGCAGCATAAAACAGAGTGACATGTTACATTACAAAAGGTGTAATAGCACTAGTAAGTGCATATATGATGCTATTCACTATTTGTCCAGATATGACAAAAACCATCCTGGGAGATATATATGTATGTACATACATACATATATATATATGTATAGAACCACCAGAAATAAGTCCTGGCCTCTGTGCAATTGTTTAATATAACATTCTGAAGATGTGATATCATTTTTACCTAACTGTAAAAGAGTGAGCTTTGAAGTAACACTTCAGAAAATACTGAGTCATTTCCTGACTGAAATACAAATTGACTTTCAAAGTTGTCATTTCTTAAATCAGCTCCGGGTGCCACTAATCTGTAAGAGAAACTCCTTATTTTAATAGATTCACAGTGGAAACAGATACAGCTATAGGGACAAAGTATTTATTTTCCATCATAATATTTTTCAAGAGCTCTGACATCAAAGCAAAGAAGTGTTAATGCAGCTTTTGTTGAGTTGCCTCGACACAGCGAAAATTTCTTTACACCAGCTCAACCTTTTGGAGACATATGTAGAATATTTTTGCTTAACAATAATAAAAATACTTCACAATTTTGTGACACCTCTTGCTTAGTCAACACAAGGACCTTTACACTCACAATGCATACAAAACCAGAATGTCTTATACACATTGAAGGTCAATTATTTCTTTCCTATGTCTTAGGATCTTCTCCACATTAAGGGAGGAAAAGACAAACATGCTAGAGCAGCTCTACAGTACTCTCCTCCTGCAACAGTGTGATCCTGCTGAACAAGTATAGAATATCAACAAGAGATCATGAAGAAAACTTTCTCACACTATGACATTTACAAGGACCTTGTTTAAAGTCAACAGAAGTAAATAAGCAAGTAATTTGCAATGGCTGTGATTGTCAGGGCAAATGTATTAGAACACATTTACTGATAAAATATTTTTGTGGTTGTGATAACAGTATGTTCATCAGTTCTATCAGGATTGTGATACTTGGACTAAAGAAGCACTCACCTTTCCATCAGCATTATTTACTCAGTCTAATAAATCAAAAGTCCCTATTAGCTTATTGTCGGTCTTTCTCTTGCCTTGTCCTTATTTCTTTTTACTTTTACTGTTTTGAAACATCCACTGAGTTAACAAAATCAGGCCCAAGGCGTCCCCAAAAGCTGGAGGATTATGCCAGGAAAGCAGAACAATACAGCTATCCTGACCTTACTTCCTTCCCGATGTTTCTGCCCCTGATTGCTGTCAGAAGTGGGATATCATTTGGAATGGACCTTTGCTCTGCCCCCAGACAGCCATTTTTGATTATTGCTGTACTATATTATTGCTGCACTACTAATCTGGCAGTCTTCAATTACGGTGCCTATCCCTCTGTTATTTGCTATCTTAAATTAAACATATGTACAATTATTTTCAGGGAAGTGTGGACAACTTCCATGACTTTCTCTTCAGTCTCATAAAATGTGATGTTTACATTAAAGCAAACATCTTGAGTCAGATTATGTGAGAGCTTTGGCCTGAATTTAAAAGAATGAAAGAAACCTCCTTGCTCACAAGACTATGAAGAAAATTTTGAAAGTAGAGATATCTGGGGATCAAAAAGGGAAGCCAAATCACAAGAACAACCTGCATTTCTCAGTACTTTTCAAATTATATTGGTTTTTAAAGCCAGTCTTATGATTCTGGCAGTCTCATTCATTGGAATGATTTTAAATAGAGAAGGACCAAAGCACCATCTGAAGCTCCAGATGGCAGACTTTCATTCACCCGGTTGGTATTTGCTCATTTTGAGTGGACCCCTTGATCAATGCTTCCCAAAATGTAGAGGCTTGTGGGACTACAGTGATTCAGTGTTAACTCTTTGTAAAGCTTCATGAAAAGTTTTCATTTAAATTCTTGACAGTAGATGTGTTCAGAGTGACATGACAAACTGGGTACTTTGAGAACTACCACTTTAGATATTTAAGCCTCTCTTTATGTTTGCTGTTGACAACAATTGTCAGAAGGATTGCAGTATTATCCTAAGCCACTGCTGCACTGTATGCTATAGTCTCTTTTAAGGATTTGCTTTAACATTTTTCATCACACAAAAATTCCCTGATTCCTGCCTCTTGCAGTTTGCCAGGTTAAATATAAATAACAAATTTCCTTAGAGATCAGGAACTTACATTATTGGACTTTGTCTTATCTCTTTGGGCAGCAAAAAGAAAGGGGGAAAAGGCAGGAAATAAAACACCAATTATATGCTGATTTGTTAATGTTATTTTTCAGATTAAATGCCACTTTCTGTTACCACAACTGCAGCAGTTGAAGCTGTCAGTTTTGTGAATGCTTCCACATGAAGCCCTGTCATAGCAAACAGAACACTGGATAGTCAGGCTCCTTAGGGGGCCAGAAAATTTTGACAGAGGTTTAACAGCCCTTGAAATTGTATCCCCAAACCTTGGAAAGCCTGCTGGTTCAGTGGGAAAAGACATAAGCTGACCAGGATATAAATAAACTCTTTTATCACAGGCACTGGTGTCTTGGTGACTTCAAAGGCCAAGTAAAAAGACTGATTTCTCTGAAGTTCCATTGATAGTAAGAATTTTATTGTGCTGGACAGGCGAATCCTGCTCCAGAGCTGCAATTTGATAATATTAAATTTTCTTTCTTTATTTCCCCTTTCTTGTGCAGTTTTGATATCATCATCTGAATTCCTGGTAAACTGAGATCAGAAAACTTTGGACTTACATTTGATGTTAAATTGAGAGGTATGTATTTAACTCTTTGATTTCTAATCTTGGAGCCAATGCTATAAACACTTTAAATGCAATGAAAAACAAATCTAGTTAGATACCGAGCTACCCACTGTCATCACTCCTTCTGCAGGTAAAAATGAAAGCATGTTCCTGGGTGCAGTTTCAACATCTTTTTTTTCCATCTATTCCAATGTATACCACTATTATATACTATATATAAGGAAAAGAAAAGAAAAGAAAAGAAAAGAAAAGAAAAGAAAAGAAAAGAAAAGAAAA
>VXBR01000881.1:425777-465686 GCA_013400215.1 Cisticola juncidis
AGGGAAGGGAAGGTAAGGGAAGGGAAGGGAAGGGAAGGGAAGGGAAAAGAAGAAAGAAAATGAAAGGCTGAAATATCCTCAGCTTTTCTGAAAAAAAGCCAACCAAACCAAGTCTTGCAAACATGAAACTATCCTGGACCCCTTATCTTTAACATTACCTAATGCATGATCCAAGCAGGATGAAAATCAGAGTATTGTCACAACTTATGGCAAAATAACAGCACACCTAAACCCACATAATTTTTGCTAAGCTTAGCTCTGTTAATAGTACACTGCTCATGGTAAATATATACCACTGTGGACATTTGCCTTTTAAAGGCTGAAAGATACATTTTTTTTTCTTTCCAGAAAGATTCTATTCCTAGTGGTAAGTAACCTGTTCACGAAACACAAAGGTAAGAAGAAAAAAAGTCCACTCTGTTTCAATGTTCTTCACCTTGTTTGGGGAGAAACCAGTGTTTGGTGAGGAGACACAGGCAGATGAAGTGGGATGAATGGAATCACCAGCATTTGAAGCGATTTATATCATGATTAATGATGCACATATGGTTTGGACAGAAGGGAGCATCTCAATCTTCTTCCCCACTTCTTCCCACAGAACCTGAAGTTCCATCATAAAAAGGGGCTTATATTTTTATTCATTTATTTCAGAGCAAATTTTATATTTAAACTCATTTGTGAACTTTTACTTTTACCAGTTGCAAGATCTGTTTGTGTAAATTCTGCAGGCAACTTGTTTTACTTACACTATTCAAACCAAAATATTGTATGCTTCTTTCTGTATGCAAGGAAAATCATGTCAGACACAGACACGCAAAAGAAACACTGAAGCACAAAATATTGTCATTGGCAAAGCCAAGGAAAGAAGTTGACCAGCTGCCAGTATTTGAGGAGATCCAACGGAAGGGGCATTACTCCAAAGGACACATGCCTTAAACTTCAGAGATGCAGCAATCTTTCATGTTGGACAAAGACAAAGAAGAAATGTTCCACCTGTTTCATGTGACTGAAACAGCCTGAAATTTGTTTTGGTTTTGCATCTTGATAGTAGATAAACTTAGAGGGACTAGACAGTATCACATTTGCTTTAGGAAACATCCCTAGGAACTGAGAAAATCTTACATATCTTTCAGAAAGGTAGCCAGTGACAGACTTTCACATAATATCTAAAACAACACAACGTCTTATACTTCTTATTTAAAAGATATGTTGCTTTTACTGGTCTCTTCTTTTTGCTCCTGATGCTTGAATATTTTGCTTATGGCACCACAAAGTGCCACAGGGACAGAATGAACAAAAGTGGGATATCACAGCCCAGCGTTTTCATTGGTACCATAGAACTGCCCAGGAGAATTTGTTTAAAATCAAACCTGCCCAACCCTTACACATAAACCAGTGAATTGTATTTTTTTTTTAATAAGATGCTTTAGAAAGTGATGATTTATTGTAAGTCTTCCCCCTCATATTTGATACTCAGAGGCACCAGTTACTTCTGACAATCAGAATCAAATGGATTGAATGAGGAAATGGTGTACACCGAATGTCTCACTAATGGTAAAGTGTATGCTTGAGTTGTGAATTGTATGATGTGTCAGTGACAACCTTATTGACAAAAGAAACCATCTGATTGTAAAATTCTGTGTATTAATGTTTTCAAAGTAGATTCTCTTTTTAATGTTTTGTGAAGCCTCTAAATGAACAGAAAAAAAATACATCAAGAATTTCTTTGAATATTTTTCTCTGCTTGTCCTTTCTTTTCAAGAATATTCTGTGATCATCCTTTTGTCATTCCCTCAGCATCTTGGCAGTTCCTGAGCTGCAGAACAAGTTTGCTCGATCACCCTGCTAACTGTTTTCCCTCAAGACAGAGTTACCTATTTGTGCTTGCATCCCTCAAAAAGCACACAAGCCAAACACTGCTTGGGATCAGTTTATTGCATTTCTCAGCCACTTTGCTGTAGATGAGCAAGGCTGATCTGTGTGTGACCATGTTCAGGATACAGACTATGACCATACCTAGTCTGCCAGTTATTCCTGCTGTCAGCCATGATATTCCCTGGACAGACCACAGGCATTAAATTATTCAGAGATAGTTCAGGGATGGTCCACAAGAGGTTAGTGCATGGAGTCAGTTAACAGATGGCAGTATGCTAAACTTGATCACTAGGTTCTAATAAAAATATATTTAGGGGGCATTTCAGGAATATTTCCTTTTATCCAAGAATACTGTGCTGAATTGCATTTCTGAATTTTGACTTCTTACTCTCTAGTATACTAAGCTCTTCACATGCTACCCTAATATGCTTTGGAGCTTGCTTTTCTCCCCATGGCTCTTACTATTTTACAATTTTAATATTTTTATAACCTTTAGCCTAGCCTTCTGCAGTGACCTCTCCTTACATTTCATAACTGATCTAAGTGATATACATATGTATTTATACAAATATGTAAAGCTATTTTATTTTCAATAAGTTAATATTTTCTTCTAAAATATGTAGCCATGGCAAACCTATTTCATTATTCTGTTAGTGATCTTTAATTTTATACTAATTAAATCTCAATATAAGCACAGAATATGAAATAAAATATAAACAAAATACTATTTTACCTCTCCCCAAAACTACTATGCTAAAATTTCTAATTCTTTTTCTCACATTATAAATCCTCCTTCAGCACTAAAAATGTAGTATAACTATAAACATCTTTTTTTTTCTGTTTCAAGCCCTTATGCTGAACTCCTGCTGAATACCTTCTGGCCCTATGTATCCAAGGTATATTAAGGTAGAAGATAAAAATAAACAAAGTACCTTTAGTACTCAACATTCCAGCTTCCTGCTTGCCTTTCTCTAAAAAATTGTTCTTCCCCATCTAATAATCTCCTTTCAAACCAGTTTTAAATCCTGGCTAATAGTCCCATTAATTACTATAGTTCCAAGATTTTCTATGTGTCTATCTTGAACTTGGAAGATAGCACATAGTCTAATGTTTTAATACGATTAATACCATTAATGTCTTCTCATGTTATCCTACCAAGACCTGAAAATGTAATCAGTAATGTCATTACTAATTTTAAAAGCCTGTCCTGAAATAATTATGCAAACAGCTATCTGCAAATAAGGAAATTACTTTAGTGTGAGATTATCACAGCCTTCTCATCATCCTACGTAATTGGCTGACTTCCATGAGGTTTCACTCTCACCTTTAGTGAAAATGATGCTGTGACTACAATCCAAAGCTGTAATTAGATCTAATTAGATCCTGTTCTAGACTTCAGAGATCTTTTATTGATGCTTACAGATACAGAGGCAGTTGATTGCACTAATTTTAAACTGTATTGGAACCAGAATTTTCCTGCTACAGGTACATTTTACCTGTAGATTTACCTGGAGGTAGACTATTACTAAATAGCATCACTTTATAACCAATAACTACATTATAACAAACCACTTGGAAGCCTGGAAAAGGGATGAGAGGCCGCTGAGAAGCACACAGAATTCTGACACAGCAGTGGATTCCTGCCTTCCTCGTTTAACCCTCCATCTGCACTGTAGCTGACAGTTCTTTGTCACTCAGATGGTCACAGAGGGAAGGATGTTTCCAGACACAGGAAATTCAGAACTCAAACTGGAAGTAAGTTCCAAATGCATCAATTGTCTTTCCATGATCCTTTGGTTACCACTTTTTTTCATCACTAAGGGTCTGGAGGTTATTACCTCTATCTGCTGGGAATCATCCCAGGCCTGTATTAAATTCCAGACAAGAGCCTAGGACATATTCAAGCTGGGTCTCAGGTAACATGCTTCTGAGTTGGACTGAAAAGTGCTAGTTCTGTTTCTGGCAAATCCTGCAAGAGAAAGGAGTGTCGATACGTCCAAAAGTAGAAGACTTCAACCTGGCACACAAACATCATGCTTTATCCTGCTAGCTTGAGCCAGAACCTGTACAGCTTGGCTCTGGTGTAACCTGTTGACAAATCAATAGCATAATTCTTTAGAGAAGGTCTTCTGGCCTTAGGAAGACGTTGGAGAAATGCAAAGCAGCTTTGTCTCTGATCTGTTGAGTGACCATGGGCAAGGAACTTTGCTGCTATGTTCATCAGTTTCTTGTCTTTCATCTAAGTCTTGTAATAATGTCTACAGAACCCTGCTCAGAAAGTGATTTAAGACTTACTTGTAGAAGTGCTGCAGAAAAGGAATGTGATATTCATCATCCCTGTTTCATTGCTGAATGAATTAGACGATATTAAATTTATTTTATTTAGTTATTTTATTGTGTCCTCAGTGCTAGAGGTCCATCCAAGCAGGGAATAAAATACTATTGTATTTTTAATACAACACTTGAACCTTTGGTCCACGCAAAGAAAGGAAAAGGCAGAAGTCCTAAAACTGAGTTGATGTGGATATACAACAAGATCTGGCATCATGAGTCATCACCCTCAGTCAAGAGATGTGAAGAGATGAGGGACCAAGCTCAGAGCTTGTGCTGCACAGGGAGAGTCCTGTCAGCAGTGGCAGCTCCCAGGCTTTGCTGTCCCATGGTCAGCTGGACAGAGGAGTGGATACACTGGAGGGATCATCACACTTCACTCCCTGGAGGCCTTACTTAGACTATGTCTCTGCTGTGAGCTGACAACTGAGAGCTTAGAATGTGGTGGTAACTTTTAAGCCAGGTGTTGTCAAAGGCACTGGGAGTGTGCTCTTTCATGACAAGGTTTCTGTCCTTTACAAATATCTGCGAGATCTGCACCTTTTCACAGGCTTCACCATTTTTCATGCACACTATGTGGTAGCTAGCACTATCTTGATATAAAGGAGTGGGGGAGAAGAGGGAGGCTTTGGGAGAGTGTAAACAGCATGTCCAGCACCACAAAATAGGTGTGGCAGAACAAACTCTGAATGTGAGTCTCCTGAGGGTGAAGCAAGAGCGTTTAATCATCGGCTTTCTTAACCTCACCCACCCCTCTTGCTGTTAGTTGAATTATCTTTTTCTTCCATTCCATTCCTGTTTTCACTTAAATTTTGAGTCTGCTTGGACCTCTTTCCTTTGTTTCTAGAAAGCTGCCTCATTGTTAGAGACGTTCTTAAGAGGTCTGACTGCACACTTCCCCCCACCCCTCCCAAATTCCACACGGCCATCGTGTCTCGCAGGTCTTTTGGGAGAGGGGGTGTGCTGGCTGGAAAAGGACTGAGACCAGGGCGCTCCTGGGCACACGTGCAACTCTGCTTCAGGGAACACTCTGCTTCTTGGGCAATTCCTTTGATGTTTGACAATATATTTTATTCAGGGAGTCACATTTCACCTCTAATATATTTAAGTTTTGTCTGTGATTCAAGAATCACCATTAGAGTTGTTTCTTTTTCTGCATTTTGGTCTTGGAGACCTAACAAAGCTGCAGCCAATAAAAACTCATTTTTTTCTGTTGTATGCCCAAAAATTATCATCATGTAACTAACAAATATCATATTTTGGTTACAGTATCAGATGGGCAGAGCTCGTTACCTCCCAGCAGATTAACCTTTGAATCTTTACCGATTCATTAACTGTGCACATCAGTCACTCTATTTCAGTAAAATTTATTGCAATTAAGTATTGCAGTGCTGTGGAGGCTGGATAGGATTCCCCGTTATCAGTACCATTAATGGCTTTCTGAACTGTTGCCAGTTCATTCACCCCACCCAGCTTTCAATAATAAAATAATTTTGACAGAGAGCCCATGTTTCAACATTTTTAATAAAAACAAAATAAAAAAAAAATCAGTAACAGAGCAGTAAAGTTTTCCCTCTCTTTCCTCTTTGCCAAAACTAACAGAAAGGAAAATGTCAATCTGGCTTGGCTCCAAAAAAGGAGGAAATTGAATGGTCTTAGTTCTTACTCTTTGACTAGTAGCATTGTGTACACTGAAGACTTGACTCTTGGGCTCGTTTTGACGGATCTGAAATGCAGATAAGAATGTAGAAGACTAGATTCTGTAATTTATTGCCAATGATTCTGGTTTAGATCTTTCAGTACCACATAACAAATCAACGTGATTCACAAAACAACATGGTTTCTGCCATTGACATAAGCCATATGTGAACTGCTAAGCTACTATGTAAGCCACAGCTATATATTTTAGTCAGCAGGAGGAGATTCTTTATGCTGTTCTGCTTGAAACTATTTAATCTATTATCGAAATTTTGAATGAGTCCTTCCTCAATTGCACTCTGGTAATGTGTTGGAATGTCTCTCTTAGGCTAAGGGAAGAGAGAAAAATGTCTTACACACAGTTTTATATATGTAACTCACTCATTTGAACATTTTGAAACCAGACAAAATTATATCTCCCAATCATGTCAGTATGTTACAATCATGTACTAATAACAGATTAAAACCTCACTGATTATATTGTCTATGATCTGTCCAAATAATAATAATGGTCAGCAATGCAAATCCCAGTGAGTAGAAGAGTTAAGTATCTGTAATAAGACTGTAACAGCAAATAAGTGGCCAAAGTCTTCCCTAAGGGGTTTGAGGTTTCAAATTCAGTCTGAAGATCTTTGTGAACTTCACGCTTGCTTGGGTTTCCCTTGCACGTCTGAGATTTCTGACAGCTGGATGACAAGAAATGAAAGAGTAAATATTTACAGGACAAAAATATATGCTGCTTACAAAAGGTGGCTTCTTTGGGCCAGAGCAGTCTCATCTGACTTGTGTGCGGTAAAATCTTTAAGAGTGTCATTACCCACCAAGTGTTCAAATCCCATTTCCACACACACTCCTTTGCTCATGCAGGTTTCCATCTGATGTACACAAACTTAACAAACAAGAGAGATTTTTCTCTCATTGAGACCTTATTGAGAGTATGAGGAAGAAAATGTGGGATGTCTAACACACAATGTTAGACACTTCTCTGGGTTGCTCTGCTGAGTTGTTGATGAGAACCAGTTACCCTCAGAAAGTGATTTTTGTCTTAGTTTCTCTGACTACTACCTGGAAGTGCATCTCAGGGCAAGGAATTTCCCTGCTTGAAGCTGCCTCCCATGGGGTGGGATAAATCTGTGCTCACAAACCCTCACATTGTTCCCCTAAACTCCAAACATGAGAAGCAGTACAACTAGTCACATTGGGAAGGAGGGAATGGATTCTGTAATTCCTATGCTTATTTTCAAATACTGTGGCCTGGAGGTCTCCTGAGGAATGCCCTTTTCTCTCTCCCTACTGGCTAGACACCACTGCAAGTAAAAACTATCCAAGGCTTCAGAGCACAATACTCAGTGGATTCACATCATTAAAGTAATACTTGAGTGTGAAATGAGTGGAATAATAAGTTTATTTGTCCCAGAGGCACCAAATTCCTGGAACTGTGCTTGCTCTTAACCTCCTTCATCTTGATGCACCTCCTCACTGTACTGTGTTTTCATGCCAGAGAAAAATTAGGCACAGTCCATTCCCCTTTCTGACATGCCCTACTTTCTAGAGAAAAAAAAGTTCACACACATGAGGTGGAGGGAGCCATGACACACTCTGCCCTGGTACCCTGGCTGGAGAACAATCCTTGCACTTTAAATGCGAAGAGGATTGTGTTATCAGGGTCATGTGCTGCTTCTAATGCAAAATTACCTTAGCAACTGTTATTGAAAGAGGAGAACCCAAAGAATTATTGTACAAGCTAAGCCAGGGTTTCTTGACTCCTAGCTCAGCACTTACTCAGACTGGTTTCTACATCCCTGGTGTAGAAATACAGCTGCACACAGCTTTGAAAAGGTGATCTGCAAATCTCTTTGTGATGTGAATAAAACAAATAGCTAGCAAACTCAGAGTGTTTCTGGTGTGTACATTTACTTTGTTTATTAAAAAGTCCTGTGCTTTTGTAACAAAGCACAGAGTCTGGAAGCAGATCTGGTGTAATGAGATGAGAACATATTTCCAAAGGTGAAGGGATGCTAGGAGAGAACCTGTTATAACTCTTCAACAAACAATGCAAAAGAGGTCAAACATTTCTTTCTCATCACTAGTCCCTGAAATAATTTCAGGAAATGTACTGATTGGGAAAGCATTTGGTCTGGCCCTGTAAAAGTGTTACTGACCCTGGCTGTTAGCAGAATACTGGCTCTTACAGTGTGGGTGACACTTTGGCTATTAAAATATTGGTATGAGCTATTGAGTGTTAATGCTGTGCAACTTCAATAGCTTGAGAAGATTAAAGAAAAATTAACATTTGTGGCATTTCCATGGATCAGGCTTTCTTGAGAAGCCATACTAGTCATGTGACATAATCAGCTCGTGATTTTATAATACCAGAAAAAAAAATTCAGGTGAGATATTTCAACAGATTAATTAAGTAAAGAAAACATCAGTCTCTCAAAGCAGTTAATTTCATAACATCTAATGCCCTGTGAAAATTACTTACATATTTAGGATAAAATCACAGACATAGAATCGTGAAATTGTTTTGGTTGGAAGGGATCTTACAGATCATCTAACTCTCCCACCATGGGCAAGGACACCTTTCACTAGACCAGATTTCTCAGTCCCCTCTAATCTGGCCTTGAACACTGCCCCTGATGGGGCACCCACAACTTCTCTTGGCAGCCTTTTGACATGCCTGACTGTCCACTGAGTAAAGAATTCCTCCCTAGCATATAATGTAAAACTCTCCTCTCTCACTTTAAAGGCACTCCCATTTGTCCTGTGAGGAGCTGCCTGTGTCAAAAGTCATGCCCTCTCTTCTTATAAGCCCCTTTATGTCCTGAAAGAGATCAGGAGGCTGAAATTCAAAAAATGGACTGTAGTGAGACTTTTGAAAAAGGACTAATGTGCCTATGTACTTCTGAAAAGCTCATGAGGTCTTTGTTTGTATAGTTCTAATATCCATTAACTTCAGCAGAATTTAGACACTGAATAGGTAGGGGTGCAGGCCACAATAGATTACACCTGGAGGAGGAGGAGGAAGAGGAGGAGGAGGAGGAAGAGGAGAAAGAAAAGAAGGAAAAGGAAAAGGAAAAGGATCAATAGATTAAAAAACTCTGGCAGTGCAGGAGTTTATATGTGAACTTTTGCAACACAACACAGAGTCAAAGAAAAAACTTACATATTTAGGATGTAACTTCTGATGCTGTTACTTTGGGGTTTTTTGTTCTTCCCTGTTGTGTCTTTGCAGTTTCTGCTCAGAATGAACACAGGAACTGCTTATGAAGACAGTAGTACTATAAATATTATCTCAGCCTTGGCTACGTTATGGGGAACAAAGGAACAGAGCCTTTCTTGTAAAAAATTCTTAAAAATTTAAATCAGCAATGGATATAAGTTTTCTAGAGTAGTTCAATATTTTTTAAAAAATAAAATGTACCTTACAGGAGCTTTAGTTGCAAATGCAGAACACTCCCTCCTGCAATATTAGCTAAACATTCAAATACAAATAAGTTCATGTCTCAAAGGTCCAGCTCACCCAAACTGATCATTCACTGTCCTGTACATGTATTTGGCTCACAGCAAAGCAGATAAATTATTATTTTATTGACTATTCCGCAGTTTTCATGTGATGTAACATCTGTCAGAATTTATAGCTTGATGTTTCAGATTTATTCAGTACTGTGGTCTTTGGCCTCACAACAAAACGAAAATAAATGTGAGCATTTTGGACCTTTTGCTGAAACTACGCTATGCATTCCTTTAATCTTTCTTTCTAGAGACACTGTACAATAGTTTCCTTGTTTTAGAAGTTCAGCATTGCTGACATTATTGCAATTATTTTTGACAAGTTGAAAATCTTCCTGTAATTGAGTTTCTATTTGACTTTAATGTTTGCCCTATTTGGAAGGCCCTGTTAACAGATTTCAAGCTGTGATAATAATATTTCCTTCCTCTATTATCAAACTTTCTAATCTGTTTTCTTTACCACTCAAAATGGCCATGAGATATTTTTCAAAAGGTGTAAAAGGTCCTCTTCTCAAAAGCTTAGGGCTTTGGGATTTTTAACATTTTTTCCCATACATCCAAATGGCACAGCAGGTCTCAAACAAAATAAGTCAGTGAGACTGGAAGCACAAAGTTAGAATTCAACACAGCAATGTTTACTTAGCATTTTTCATAAAATATTACTATTTTTTAAAAGAAGCTTCCACCATTAATGTAAAATTTATTCACTGATATGGATACCATGAAATACAGTTTTGCTGAAGGCATTTTCTCTCAGGTGTAGGTGCTATAAAAGCCAAATAACAGCTATATTAGAAATAAATGCTTTTCCCTCCCCAGTTGTCTTCCTCAAAACATTTCTTTTTATTTGTCTGATGTTTCTTACTTCTGTACTCAAGAATACATTGGAGAATGCGAAAATTAAAGACTTCAGTCTTTACCAGTACAAATTTCCTGAACCGTGTCTCACAGAAATTATTGCCATAGACTTTCTCTTTTAAGGCACACTGAAAATGAAGTTATCATTTTGGTTTCAACACGGTTTTCCTTTTTCCCTGGCAGGATTGCTTAAAGTCATTTATTCTGAGATATCCATGCCAGAATACAACCATGCTACTTTAACAAATAGACTGTGGGGCCTTTATGAGTAACAGACAGTTTGATTTTAAAAGAAAAATGTCAGCCCTCAACTCTGGCTGTAACCCTCTGCTTTTGGAAAGTATATCTAGGGAAAGAGTATATAGATGTTGGAGGAAAAAATATTTTTCCGTCTACTCTCTATTCCAACTGATATTCAAGGGACAAAAGACAAAGCAAGTTTGGAATAGAAATCCCAGCCAAATCAACCATAAAAGGGCAGTTTCATAGCAAGAAAGATAATTTTTAACTAGTGCCTACTCCATACCATTCTTGGGCTACATCAGCTGGTGTTCACCTTTGGCAAGAATGTATAGCACCCAAGGGTATGTATCACTTGAAGTATCACCCAAGATGTGCATACCAGCACCCATTTAAAGCATTAGTCAGATTTATTACACATTTCTAGGATGTACAGAAGTTGGAATCAGATGAGACAGGTGGTAAAGTATGATTTGAGTTATTCTTTCACAGATGACATTTTTGGCAATTGCTCTGACACACCTTCTTTGCAAAATTAAAAAAAAATCCTCTCATCATTAATATTGAAAGACAGAAACATAATAAATGTGCAGAAGCATAATTATTATGTTCCTACTCTATGGGACTGTACTTAGTACATTTTCTGCCCCAGTACATTTTGTTTGCCTTGTATACAAGGCATTTGATAGAAAAGAGGAAAAATCCTCCTGGAAGATGGCTGGCCCAGATTTCTGTCAAAGAACAAGAATAGTCCATCTGTCATGTAGAGGGATAATGATGAGTAGTATTAAAATCTAAGGCCACAAGAATCACTGGGAGCTGATGTGAGTTCTTTCTGGGAATGGTGCATAATCTCTGCTTTTTCACATCGCCTGGTTTCACTTGATTCCTCAGTACACTGCCTGGGCTGAAGCCCTGCACCAGAGAGGATACTTGCTACAACAGCTACAGTCAACATTACAGAAAAGTCACCAGGCTGAGCAGAAATGTGACCATGGGACTTCTGATGGAAGGTGGAATTATAGTACGTTAAAAATCTCTTAGGCAAATGAAAAAAATAGTAATGCACTGTGTTTATGCCATCTGGGTTTCATTAATAGATTATGTAATTGAACTTGTTCCATTAGCAAACACATAAGTGCTTATTTGCTACATCTTATCAAATAACTTAATATCAAATTTGGAAATACATACACAAATAAATTATTCCAATTCAGTTCCACATTATTCATGGATTCATGATCCTGCTTATCACCAGATACTCAGTTTCATGCTGGTATTCATGAAGGTGCCCACCAACCACCCCAGATTTCTGAGCATGTGACAGACATGCACTGTTATTCACTGTTTATTCTTTTTCTCTCATTAAAAGGGGCAATTCTTCAGATGGGGCAGCAGGAAGCATGACCCATTCCATGCTGTGACTGGAGAGCTTGAGACCTTTCAGGTCTGAAACCTGAGCAGAGAAATGAGAAGGTGCAAACCCTCACACAGCAAAATGAACCCTGTGTGACACAAGAATGTTGAGTTTCACACAGGGCTGGTGATGGTAATTTAAAGTTGTGATGAATGTGGGGCAAAAGCCTACATCTTGCAGTGTTGGTGTAAAAGACTCCATAGTTAGTATTTTGCCCTGCAAATCTGCAGCTTCTTCTTCCCTGAAAACCTTCACTCTGATTGGTGTCGCAGTGTCACACTTATTGCAAAATATTCTTGGACTGAAACATTTTTTGCCACTGTATCTCAAATCTCAACTTATTTTTGAGAAATAAAATATGTTCTGAAATATCTAAATATTTCCACTGCCAGGAGGTTCTGCCATATAACATGAAATATGCAAAAAAGCTTTCACAGAATAAAAAATCCTGATGGAACTGGTAACTGCAAAGACCACTATGCTTCCCATTGCCTACCCTTCCTATTAAAGAAGTAAAACAATTAATAAAAGGGAATGTATGTTGAGTAAATAAGCATATACATGAAGAGTCTCTGGGTGCAAAGTTTCGTACCTCCTAGCAGTTTTGGGCTGTGTTGTTAATGCAGGCAGTAAGACGGCAAAATGTTTACTATAGTGCTCTTTGCAGCATGGCATTATGAAGCAATTCATAGCCTTGCACATTATTGCCTCTTCTTTTTTTATTACACTTTTAACAGTTCCACTAATGAACTAGAAGAGGCATTCTGTACCTGATATTTTTATCCTGCTGTTTTTATATGAATTGCCTTTCAATGACCTTAGCTTCCATTGGCACCTTCTAAAACACCCACATTTGAATGTTTTGTAATTTAGGATTCCCTGGATATGATTCTGGGGGTGAAAACCATTTATTTTAGCATTAGGAAGCACGAAAGCTACAAAATTATTCCAAGGCCTTACTAATAGTAAAGATTTTCAATATTTTCTTGATTTTCAAAGAAGTAAAAGAATTCTGAAATACCAAAGCACATAAAGCAAAACTGCACCATTGAGTAAAAAGGAGGACAGTTCCTCAAGCAGACTGTAGGTGAGCATATTTGACCACCCAAAATGGTATGATATGGAAACAAGCTTGCTTGAACAAATTTTTATATTTTATTTGCTGCATGCACAAGCATACCAACAATCTAAACAGTGGTAGTACTGTTAAATAAAGCAGATATTTCTGTACATTCTGCTGCATTACATGTTAGGCAATACTGCACTGGATAGATGTTATAGACATATTATACGGTTTATAATTGTACTTGTCTCTATTCTGTTATTCTCTTGCTGGACAATCTTGTCCATAGTTTTTTCACAGGTCTTTTTTTTTATCTCCAGTGTCCCCATATTAGCTAACTGGTTTGTGTTTTGAAAATTTGATTAGACTTGAGGAAACACTGAATGATCAATACGAGGCTCAAGCTGTGTGTTTACTGTTCCCTGATGTAAAAGTATTTAAAGTTTTAAAAATAAAGATTTAAAAATAAAAATAAAGAAAGGAAGAGAAGGCACGGAAGGTGCAGAAGGCAGGCAGGAAGGAAGGAAGGAAGGAAGGCAGGAAGGAAGACGCGGAAGGAAAGAAGGCGCGAAAGGAAGGCGCAGAAGGAAGGCAGGAAGGCAGGAAGGCAGGAAGGCAGGAAGGAAGGAAGGAAGGAAGGAAGGACAAAGCTTCATATCCTTTTAATATTTACAAAAGCCCAGTGTGTTATGCCTCTAAAAACTCAGATGCTTAGCATGAAATATTCTGGGTTTGGAATTCCTTGTTACATAGCAAAGCCTTGAGATCTGAGGTTGATGGTCAAGTGCAGCCAGTGAAATGGCCATATTTCCTTTTAGTTCTGATGCCCACTTCAGTGTTCTCTTTCCCATACTTTTATTATGTCAAATAGCTATATACAGTTTCTAGATGGCAGAATTCAAGCAAAGGTGAAGTAACTCTGGTGGAATGAATAAGGCCCATGCTAGCTGACACAAGGATTTTGGTTTACAATTATGAGATGAGTCTGTCTGTGAAGCATCTTTGGGAGGTTCTGAGAAATGCCATCTTCTGTTACATGTTAAAAGTGTGTGTTTCAAATTTGACTCTAATACTTGTCTCCGGTGTGAGATCTTTCATAACAGCATAACTCATTGCAAGACAACCATTTTTTAACAACCTGAATGTGCCCAATTCCAGGAGTAAATTTTCTCAAATTATTAATGATAACAATGATAACATCACTATAATTAATGTCCTCCCTCTGAAAATACACAAGGGCAATGCTCTGAATACATTCCTGCCTTTCTGCTTTGTCCCAGCACTCAGAAAATCAATGCAACTCTTATGATTTATATGCAGTGTCTGAAGACAGATATTATAAGTGTGGCTGGGAATGCCCTTGATCCTTGCAATTTATTATATATAGGTTTACTATATAAAAAAGCAAAAAGTATTTCATATGTTCATTTTTATGAATATGATAACTTTTAACTTCAAAAAGGAAAAGGGAAGGGAAGCTTTCAGTGTCAAGGTTCCCTCCCTGTCTGAAAGACCAAACATGACTCAGAGGTTTTGGAGGTTTTTTACATTGTGTATATGGGGAACCAAGAACACAACTCCTTGAGGTGGATGCCTCATGTTAGACAGTGAGATGTCTACCCCCACACACACACTTTCAAATTTTAAATTTAAAGATTAACTGACACAAAATGCATTTTAAATATGCAGTATTCATGCTGTCCCTAGCCATCTCAACACGTCACCATAATGAGCACAAGTCCAAGCAGTCCTAAAGAGTTATTTTTAGCCAACAGCTGACAGTGACTCACAAACTCAAAGGGAATTCCAACAGTGGAGCACAAAGGAGGACATTGCTAATATTCGTGTTTTCCCACAGATAAACTCAACATCTTGCACAGTGATAGACTGCACATAAGGATGCCTCATACCCGGGTGCTGAGGTGGTTTTCCTGCAAAACAAAGACTGGCTGAAACACTACACAGATCCTTAAAAATCAAAGGCCTCTGGTTTTACAAGACCAATTTACAGCCTGATTTTAAGTTCTCATTTTCAATGCCAGACAGGTTCAAAAAGAATGTCTGTTTTCATTTCAGTTGGGCTAATCCATACATAACATCCTTTCCCACTATTTACTAGACTGCAGCTATCAAATGAAGATATGATGTCTGTGTTTGGGTTAGTTGGTTTAAATTCTAATGACCATGATGTAACCACTATAATCAAGCAAAGCTTGTCTGTCTTTGGGTTTGGGTCTCCTTGCCATAGACACAGAGTTTCTAGCTGTGTCATTTAAACTAACCATAACACTGCCCGATTTTCAATTAACAGTGAGATTACTATACAAAGTTGTGTGGCCCTAATTTAAAGGCTGCTTTCCAAGGCTCTTTGTTCCTTTTTAACAGTTTACTAATATTTAGATAAGAAACCTCAATTTGCAGTTAATCTTTGCAGTTAATGCTTTTCTAAACAGAACTTTCCCTGGATTTTTTTGTCAGTAGTCATCACGAGCAGTTTTTTTCCAAATGTACTCATTAACTTTCTTCACATCCAGTATGGATAGGACTTTTAGGCAGGGTTACTCAAGAGCTTTATTTAAATCTGTTCTGAAAATTTGTAATAAAAATTAAATTATGTTCCTCTAATGCCCTGGTTCCTATGTGCATTTAGGGTTTTTTGTGGAAAATTTTAGGTCATATATGTTGCTTTTTTCAGAAGAAAATGTGGGAATTATGGATAAATTGCAGTGCTGATGCAATGAAGAGAAGAGCAAGCAAAAGGATTCAGACCATTGTTTTGTTTAGCTTCATTTGCCTTCATCTCCTCTCTGTCTGAAAGTTTGGTTTCTTGCCTCTGAAAGTCAAATATTGCATTTTTACATCATTTCTTGATATCTGAAAACTTAATCTAAGAAAATGTTGAGTTCTAAATGCATTGAGTTTGACAGAACTGCATGTGCAAGAAGATCTTAAAAATTACTGAAGATTAAAAGGATGAGAGGAAACACACATTCACACAAGGAGCACAAATTAGTTAGGATTAAAATATGAATTTATGTTAAGTATCAGGAAAAAATTCCTGCCAATTAGAAATTTTCAACGAATAATCAGCTCAAGGAAACACATATCTGGGGTTTTTAAATTTCATAGGAAGAAAATGCCTCAGAACAATTCTTCATAGGCATAAGATGGGCTGATGTTCTATGTCATGCTTCTTTAATATAGCAGATGTATTTTGTTGTCTTATATTAGGGCATAGGACTCATGCGTTAGTTTATCCTCAGGATATGTCTGCTCCAGTACCTGGTTTCTGACAGGAATCTATTGCAGTTGTTTAAGGGAGTGTGTAAAAAGAAGGCATATTTAAATAATTTTATTAAGTCTTAAAAAAATTAGATACATATAAAGAGTATGGAAGTTACACATGATTTCTTTTTTTCCAGTTGTTTAGGAAATCCTGGATGATGTGTAAGTGCAATCACTGCACATTCTTTATTTCAACTTCATGCAGCATGGATTCTTTTTGAGGAGAGAGGAAATTTTTTGGGCATAAATCAGCCAAGTTGTTGTTCACTCTGTCTAGGGTGAGTTGCTTATGACCAACCCCAATAAAGGGCTGACTGTGTGTTTGATTGTCATGTCTGGGTGTCCTACAATGGCTCATGTGTAAGTGAAGGTCTTTCCTGGTAAAAGAAGATTGCTTTGCCTTTTATACCCACCTGGTATTTACAGTTTTAGTAAAGTCTATCTAATTTTTAACTAAAAATTTTCCTCTAAGGATTTGAAAATCTTTTCATATTAAAATAAATCCATCTGTGACTTTAAATTTAAAAAAAATAATGATTTTGTAATCTTCATAGATAATGCAATCTTCATATAATCGTAGAATCACCAAGGTTGGAAGAGACCTTTAAGATCAAGTCCAACTGTCAATTCAGCACTACAACTGTAACTCCTAAACCATTAAACTGTATTACACAGAAACCTTGAGATTGATTTCTAGCACAGCAAACTATAACCAAAACTAAATTTGGGAACAGCTACACTGAATTTTTTTTCCATGCATGTGTATGCAGCCATAGTATCATTTAAGTCAGAAACTGCACATTTTTAATTCCATTATTTTGTGGACCACTGTCTAAAAAAAGATCATTCTTAGTGTGAGTTTGGAACAAGATATGTTGAACTGAAATGTGAAGAGATCTTCTTGTTGCACTTGCTATGGTGAAGCAGCCTGTTCTAAGCTTTTTTTCTCTGATTTTGAGAGTCTTTAAACTCCAAGGCCTATGCTGCAGAACCTAATAAAATCTTTGTGCAGACAGCCAGGCAGTGATCCAGCTCTGCAAACAGAGTGATGGAAAAGGTCAAAAGAAACTAATCTAAACTGAAAGGAATAAAAAAACCAGAAGGCACTCATCTGGAGTCAGGTTCTGCCCATTAACATGGTGTAGCCATGAGTCACTAGGCACTTGTTGGGAGCAGCTCCCAATCAAAAAAAAAATTTGTAATGTCCCCAAGGGCCACAGGGAAATTTTTGTCACTGATTTCTCTATTTCCAGGCCCAGAGTAAAGTGTGAAGTTACTAGCCAGCCAGACAAAAAAAGAAAGCCTATCTTCCACATTTCTTCATGCCCACTACACACTTAAAATTCCAGTCTAGCCAGCAGGAATTCCCTTTTTTTCTGGTGCTTCCATCTGGAAAGCAGTGAACATGCATGTCCTGCAGGCCAGCCAAATTTGAGTGCTTGCACTAGCTGAAAAAAAAGCTTTCTAAGCTGTCCAAACCCATCTGAATTCATAAGACTACTTCTCTCACTATCCCAACTTTCTAGAGTTTTCAGATTCCTGGGGAATGGTCACAGATACTTATGATCTCTCTATGTAATTCAGGAGCAGAGCTGTCTGCACATCAACAAAGTCCCCTCAGTTTGCTGTTTTCCTTATTCTGGTTTATGTTCATTTCTGTCCAGTTGGCACATTCTCAAAAACTCTTCTCCCATGGCATGTGTTAGTATTTTACTTTTTAATTTGTTGTTGGACCAGCTCAGAAGTGATCATCAGAACCTCATTTTAGCCCCTAAAAGCTAATCATATGATCTGTAAGCTCTCCCCTATAATTCAAGATAGGAAGTAGGTACATATAAGTGGGCAATTATCCCACCCTGTCTTCAAAACTCTTTCTTAAAATTGGACAGTTTGTTCTCAGAAGGGGCTTTTTAGTGTTTCCCATCTCGCAAGGGACAAAATCAGAAGATAAGAAACCAGCTCCGATCAAGGGTTGAGGAGCCAACAGTGAAGCAGCTGAACCTCTGTGTGCTCTGTCACGTAACCAGACACACAGAACCACCAGCTGAAAACTTCTGTCCCCAAAAGCTGCCAGTTGGTTGTTGTTGCAGTTTTAGAGGAAGAGAAATAATGCACAATGGCTTAGTGTCTGAGACAAGAGTAATAGGCAGCAAGAGTAATGGAAGGAAGTGGGAATTAGTGTTGCTTACCCCGAGGATAGTAGTAATTGCAAGAGTTACTACTAGACTGTCTTTAGAGGTTTGGGAAGTATTGAGAGCATTAGCAGATTGCCTCTGTGCTGTGTAAATCTTCAAATGTGGCTGTAATGTGGCCCCTGACATTTTTCAGATAAGAATTTCTTTAAAAAACTATTTAATGGTTTGCAAAACACATACACGTATACGTCTATTTCAATGTATAAAGGTACATAAATATCTGGAGAATATCCCTCTGTGATTTAAATTTAATTTACTGATTACCTACCTATCTACCTGCTCCAGGAGACTAGGTTAACCTGGTTGCATCCCCTTTCAGGACACAGGTACACTCCTTTTGGACAGAGCAACAGTGGGAGCAATCCCACTCAGGTACTCAGTCCCAAGTACTCAGTCCTTAATGCCTCCCAGGAAAGCAGGAGAAATATTGCTTTAGGTGGGTGTGGAAAAGCTGTCCCCAGAAGGATGCTGAGGTGTTTTTTATTTCTTACCTGTTAATCAGAACTAAGCTTATCTCACTGGTTTCCCTCTGCCAGCCTTCATGAGACATGACCATGGTTGCTGCAGCAGCTTCTAGAAATTAATGAATGTTCATATTCTTCCAGTTCCAAGAGTCCAAGTGCCAGCCTGAGTAGCCTTCCACAAAGTTTCAATAACTTAATGGGAATGACGTAATCCTGTGTGAGTGTGTTCAGGTTCTTACATGCCAGCGTCCTGCAAAAACGTTTCCTCTCAAAGAACAAATTATGGAGGATGAAGTGTGCTGAAAACCACCCACCCACACTCAGCCTTTCTCTCCTCCCCCACGATTATTTTTCAAACAAATTGATCAGAAAATTGCCCATGTTTTCATTCCTTCAGTCAACAGTGTCTACATAATTACTATGCATTTGACAAGTAGAGGACACAGCAAGCAGAACTGTTAGGCCAGATATTTGTACATTGCTTTTGGGTTATTTTTACCTATAAATTGCCAAGCTAAATGTGGTTTACTTAACATGCTTTATTCAAGCTTCATTCACCTATAGACATCTGCATTATATGGCACAGTATATCTGTAAGCAAAATCAAGATGAAGTGGAACATATTCATTCATGGAAGCTTTTTTTAGAAGCAAGGAAATACTAACAATTTTTCTCAGTATTAGAGCCAACAGTTTTAAAACCCCAAAACATACAGACGTTGAAACAAAACCTGAGATGTTTATGAAGAGCAGGAACTATTGAATGAAGGTAAAAATAGAAAAGTGCAATGTTCAAACCTTTTTTTTTTTCTTATTTTAGAAGATGACTACACAAAGCAAACCTAAAGAGTGGAATAGGATTTCACGTTTTATTGGCATTTGGGGAAACTTTATACCCTGTCTCTGGAAAATCAGAAAGGGAAGTGGTTGCAAGGAATCCACATAATAATGTATGGGAAAGCCAGCTAGAATTTACAAGGGAGTGGACGGTGCTGGTAAATCAAAAGGTTGCCAGATCGTGTGGTTCACAATTAATAATAGTGGGGTGCTCCACCAGCAAGCAGTTGCTTCATTTTCTTTTCCTTTATTACCATTTCATTCCCACTAAATTATTTTTCTTAACTATTGATACAAAATAGATGTTATTAATAAAAACATATCAGGTATATAATGAGAAGCAAATAAGCCCATTACAGTTTCGTAAAATACCATGAAAATTCCAAACTGTAGGGTGTTTTGTTTTGTTTTGTTTTTTCTTGCTGAGAAACAAGATTTTATGGCCAAATGTTATGAGAACCAAGGGTTCACAAGAATCAGAGTTTCAGTGCTCAGTTTGGAGGCTCATTTTTTGGCTCTATAGTACAGTCTGCACTCTTGACTTGGTGCCAGTCCAGCTACAGTGCCAGAAGGGGATGTTTAGGGACAGCTACTGACAGGATCTAGCTAATATGGGGAAATATTTTTTGTGGCATTTCACAACATCAAATATCACAAATGTCACCCTCGTGTGCCACCACATGGTTTTTGAGGAGCTAAGTAAGCAACATCACTAAACAAAACACATTGCCTTATAAAGTGAAAAGAAATTCCATCTCCCTATGCAATCCCAGTTCTTGAAAAGGTTTTGCCCTAAATCCAAACTATTTTGATGAATTATTTATGTGCCACATTTATTTATAGTATTGATATCCAAAGGATATTTTAAGCAGGGAAACAGATAAATGGCACTTCACAAAATTTTCTCTGAAGTACAGTAGGAGGAAACACAAGAAATTGGTTTTCTGACAAACCATCCTTGGAAACAGGCCTCTTCCCCACAAGTAGAATTTGTCTGTCAAGCCACTCAATTTTACATGTCTCAAAGTGCCTTCTTATTGACCACAGTTAGTACATGGTTATGGATCCTTTGCCTTAGTTTTAAGTAAAGAAGTGAGCTTCAGTGAAGACAGATTCTGGTGTCAGAGTTCCTGATATAAAGGACCTAAAAACACTCTTGCAAATATTAGTAATCAAAACTTCAAAGAAAAAATCAACAGCAATTTTGTCTGTGCTGGACTCTGTTTCCATCTAATCTTGCAGTGGTTGGCTCCCAGACAGGAATATATAATTTGTCAGAACTCATCCCTGCTTTTCAAAAAAGATCTTTAAAGTTTAAGTGTAATGGATAAAATTAATTCTGAATATATTTCTAGCCAAAGTTAAGCTAAATCTTTCTTAGAGTTTGAGAAGTGAAATATTTCCCCCAAGTTCTCAGATCTGTCCATAAAGACAAAAATCCCTTTGACACTGAGTGCAGTGGAGGGGAGTCTGACACCAGACATTTCTGTGAAGATTTATGCATACTTTCAGTTCTCTAAACCTTGTTATACATTGTGTGAAAAACAGTATGCCATATGGTAAATGTAATTTCAGTGTACACTTTCAGTGAGTCCATAACCCCACCAGTTCAGGCCTAGCACCAGTGTTAAACTAATATATACTGACAACTTCAAACTTACCTCAAACACAATAATGCCTGCCAGTATGGCCACTAGACTCAGGAATTTTGGGGGGTAAATTAGACCTAGGATTTGAAATTAAATTAACTTGTGCTGACTACACTTGACCTTGCATATATTATGTTCACAGCTAAATTTGACAGGAGTGTACAGACCTAAAGTGAAAGCTCAGTTTGGGCTTACACAAGGATCAGAGAGTATCCTGCTTCATTGAGCTGCCATTGGTTTTGAGAGCAGCCCTGGAAAGAACAAGGGGCTAAGTTTTGATCTAAGTTTTGATCTGTCAGAATTGAGGAAAGACTAAAATCTGTAGTTAGGACTAATTTTATGGTTTTATCCAGAAAGTCTGATCAACTTAATTTTTTTCCAACTGATATCTGAACTGGCACTAGTATTTCACCTGCACAGATAAAGTTATGAAATCAGGTTTGTTGTGAGGTAAACTAGCATAAGGAATAAACTATAGATGACATCAGGGCATGTGGCATTTGACCTTGTAAAAGTACCTGAATGCTGAGAAAATATTTAGAGGGGGCAAGCAGATTTCTCAGAGACATAACTGCAAAGAGAAGGAAAGAATGCTCATTACTGCTCTTGGAGTATTTCAAAATTTCCTCCAAGATGAGACAGGCTCTTGATCATATGTATCCATATGTGATAACAACATTAATTCTGCAAAGTTTAAAAGGTAAAACTGGGACAGTTCATACTTCTCAGTTCTCTTCAGTGGAAGCAACAATGGGACTGTTCTTTTAAAAGGAGTGCAAGAAAAGGCAGTTTCTTCAGAAACCAAAGGAAACCAAATGTAGCCTTTCATTTCTAGACAAGCCAGAATTTGGCTATTTCTAAGTGAATGTTTTTTGGGTTTGCATCATCGCTTCTTCCATAATAGGCTTTTGATTGACAGATGATTGCGGGAATATCTAAGAATACAACTGCTAACACATGGTTTTGTAATAGCAGGCTGCAATCAGAGCCTGAGCTCAGCTTGAGTCATTGTTGATTGTGAAAGGGAGCCAGAAGCACTGGAATCCTGATTTAAGAGATCAAGATTTTGTGGCATCCTTCTGGCAACAACACTGCACCAGAGGTTCACCTTCAAGACCATGTTGGCAAACATGTTGTAACATTTGCGGTAGACACTTGACAATGGAAAACCTTAGGATGAATTTTCAGCTCATAAATAAAACAAGAAGGGCTCATGCTTACATGATCATGCCTGCTGAACCTGGCCATCTGTATAATGTTCCCACTTGCAGTGACCTTCCTTAAGATGAGCAATATATCATTATAGAGCAAGCACATAATTATGGTTACAGACTTGTTTTGACAATATTTCCAACATTATTGCAACCTGCTCCAGAATTTCGTTATATCAGCTGATCTCAGGCACTTCACAAGTGACTTCTTCTCCAAACAAAATAAGCAAATCCCTTCTCTCACAAATAAGAGTGGGCCAGTTTAATTTAGCAGAGCTGCTAGAAATAGATTTTAAAGTAATTTTGTTGTTCACTAGAAGCAAGGTAGTGGCTGCAGTCTAGTTGACAGAAGATTTCCAGTCTCAGACATTTTGTGACTGGAGACAAATCTATGAAAAATACTAATACACTAATTCTGTCACTCAGAACTATTCAGGGTACTTAATTCACTGTTTAGATAATTAAGAAGCTGAACTTAACTGATGCATAATTAAGTTCAATATCTCCAGGATTACATGTATTTGAAGTGCAATAGGTTTGGGGGTTTTTTTACCTTGTAGAGCCAGAAGCAAGACATTTAAATTGTTTTGAGAGGAAAATTCTCCATAACATGCAGTATATTATTCAGTATACAGTATATAGTCATAGGAATCAAAAAAATTGCATTTTAAAACCTTATGAAGTAATAAATTTTTATGACATCATATGAATTCTTTATAATGACTTACAGGAATTAAGACACATTTCAGTGTTTCAGAAAAATAGCCAAAAGTATATTTTTAGAGATGTTTATATATTGCAAAATACTTTTCTCTAGTGTAAGTGACATGGAGAGAGTATTTGACAATGTGTTACAGTTTAAGGATCTTGTTGTACCTGCTGAGAGTGAGTCAGTCCTGGTTTTGTTACTCATGAATCCATTCCAGACTCCAAACTGTATTGCTTAGATTAATAGTACTTATCTTCCTTGTATTAGGACATGTATTTGTTATACTCCTTTCTCTTTGCAAATGTCTTGCTTTTCTCATTATGTGTACCTACATCTGTGTACAAGAAATACATGCCCAGAAGATGTGCATACTTTATAGAAATACATACCTGTCTCTGTGCTCCTTTTCTTATATCTGAAAATGTGTGGCTTTAGCAATTTTTTTTTTTACATTAGCTTTAGTATAAAAACTTGCAGTGCCAGGACATTAGGGAAATCTGAAAGAGCAATGCTTAAAGATACACATGAATGCAGACAAGGTAATTTAAAAGTTGGTGTGGTAGCCACTAAGTATTGGCATTTTTATAGCGATCAGAAATGTATCTGTTTTATTTTTAGCTATTCCTGATGTAATCTTACAGCTTTCATTCATGAACTTCTGGATTGTAACACTTCAAGTTATTTCCTTACTGTACAGCGGGCCTCCAAATTTATTTCCTGGCATAAAATTAATGGTGTTTTCTAATTATTTTTTAATTAAGTAGCCTTAGCAGTCATCAAATTTTTGAACAACAGTCCCAGAAATGTTAAATTCCAATTTTAAGCATCTCCTGGGTGGAACTAGGAACTGCTTCCCAATTGTAATGACATTTTCATAATGGGGATAATTTTTTTCAGCAGGAACTAAAGCATCCAGCTCTGTTTAGAACTTATTGTAGCTCATGACTTGTGATGTGGTTTATACCAACTTGCCAAGCCAGCACTTGACCTTCTGTCCTTTTTGTAAGGAAAATTCTAGCTTTTCTTCTTAACAAGCTACTCAAATTAAAGATGGCCTTGCAGGGAACCTTTACAAAAGAGAGGGTTATCCATTTGGCTGATTGAAGTTTCTGCTAATAAAATATTCTTACTTTTGGATCTATTTCCTGAGGAGTCTCACACAACTAATGAAATTATGTAAGTAGTGTTGCCAGGAATGTTATTATTGAGGAAATAGCACACTCTTAAATACTATGTAGTTTTGAACATAGTTTTGTTCAAATCAGATCAAATTTAATACTGGCCACCAGGAGTTTCTTTGCTATAGGTCTTTCAACTAGTCATTTTATCTGAAAGAGTGACCTTGGATATCAAAGTCCTAGAATGTATCCTCGCCTCACACAAGCAGAAATTTACTTATTAACTGCTCCCTTACAATATCCATTATTAAAAAAAAATCAATAGAATGTATTTCTCATGATCTGATGAGTAAGCCTATCACTGGTGCATGAAAATGTGCCATTCAGATCATGTGATGTGGGAATATATGGGCCTTTATAACAAACAACACAAAAAAGTTATATTTGGGGCATTTAAATTTAAAATAATCTAATTTAAAACTCAAGACATTTTAAGTCACTAGAGATCTGTTTATAACTAGAAAATAGTCTTGTTTTCATGCAGCACCTCCTGAACTGGACACACCCCTTCTATGTCTAATACTGAAGCTTTTGCTAGTTTATTCTTTGAAACAAAAGAATACAGTCATACAAAGGTTTCAGTCATTATATGGCTCCACTCATATCACCTGAGCTCATTGTTTTAATTAACAAAACAACATAGTTGTTGCTCTGTACCTATCTCAGGAGAGCTTGGTGAAGGTTCTGTTGCAGTCTGTTCAGTTTTAAGAACATGTAGTGCCATTATAATTTCACCAATGTGCCTGATTCTTGGTTGTTTTTGCTCTTATAGAGTTGCATCTTTATGGCTGTTATAACTCCCTTGATTACACTCTTTCATCTGTGTGCTCTGGATGCTCCAGGACAGCTTTCCAAGCCCACTGAACCATTATGAGAGATTATCTGATAAACACAGACAAAGATCTTCACTATGGCAAGATCATATAAAGATTGTATAAAGAACCTTGAATTTTTTATTTCTTAGTCATTCATTTCATCTCTGTTTTACTGGTTGGCCAATCCTATGCAAATGTTTTTCAATTTACATGCTATAATGGATCAATTTATACTTCTTTTTTAAACCTGAGTAATTTCCCTGATCCACCTTACAGTGCAACCCACAAGCCAGTGAACTAGCAGGGTGAAATGGGCAGTAATCCAAGGGGTTGGGACACAGGAGAAAGGACAACAGAGGAAACCTCTTAAACTGACTTACCTGCAAGAGAAAATGCTAGTGGATCTAAATCACAACATTTAAAACTTTCCATGTCAGAAGCTTCCTGCGGGGGTAATGCTGTGATAAGAATATGATAATTGTTTGTACTTATCTTGGTTAGAAAGACTGTATGCTCTGCACTCACCTTTAAATACATGCTTTAGAAGTAAGCTCTTATAAAATATCTGAAGAACATCAGTGTTTCAAATGTATCTTAAAAAGTCAAGAAAATGTTAGATGATGTCAGGTAACAGTCCTGAGTGAGGTAGAGTTGGTTGAAATCTTTGATTTCTGAGGTACTATAAAATTATTGTGCAGAACTCACCTGCAGTTAAGACTTCAGACCAGACTCATAAAAGTACCTTGCAGGACAACACCAATGAAAAGCAAGCTTGCCCTCACACTGATGTCCTATGCAGGTAAAGGAAAAATGTGACAACAAAGTCCACTGAAAGTTTGGATCCCACTATGGCTGGCAGCCCAACAATTATTTCATTGAATGAAACTGTTTCTCTGGAAATTTTGAACAAATGTGTCTCAAGTTTAAATTTTCAGGTATTTCTTTCAGAACATAACAATCTTTACACTCTGTAGCTTATAAAATATTTTTCTTTTTCTTATTATTTCCATATAAAGTAAACTAGTTATTTGAAGACACCTAATAGACTTCCAAAACTCTTCTTCAGGTCTTCTGTATTCCTTTTGTAGCATGCAGAGTCCTGAAACTGGATCAAGCTACTGGAGAATCCTTCAAAACATTCCATTGCTGAGCTGCCAGGGCAAGTGTAATGGACTGGTGTGAAAAAATTAGGACAATTCCTGGATCCTAAGGCACTTAAAAGGGAATCTCCTCTGAACTGGAACCCACACAGCTACTCTGCTCTTGTCATTTATGTCTTCTCTTTCATATTATTTTTTATTCACTGTATCTCTTGAATGTCACCTAAAGCAAGAAGAATTGAATGTGCAAGATCGGAGGTTTGTTAGATCATTGAAGAAAAGAAGAGGAATAGGACATGTCCTGTGGAAAGGTACAATAATGACCAGTGAGAAAATATCTGCTGTGAACGCCACCTTTTAATCAGGAGAAAGTGTGTTAATATTTTAAGGGACAGATGGGAAGGAATATATGTGGAAAAAAGGAAACAGTGAGGCAGTTGTAAAGTGATGTAACCGAGGTTCAGTGAACACACCTGGCCAAAGCAGATGGCAGAGCAGTTTCTGTAACATGTGGCATTCTCCTGACTAGGACATTATCAGAAGCATGACATAACATAATGTAGTCCTGTGTAGGCCTGGGGAGGAAACAGGGACTTGCTCAGCCCTGGTGCCATTACACGTTGCCTCACAGGGTTCCATTACAAGAAAGAGTGGAAATTCATTAAAACACACGGTGGTCCAGAGCGTGCACAGAAGGCAGTCACAGAAAGAGTTACTTTTATTGGGAGTAAAACTTTCTGTGTAATATAATATTTCCCAGCTTCACTACCAAAAGGGCAAGAGGAATCTAAATGGAAAATGTAACTGCATTCAGTGTGCCACACTTGTGTGCACATGCGCAGTCACTCACTCATTATATACACAGAAAAGGGGGAAAAGGTTAACACATGGGAAATATATAAAAAGCCTATTAGCAGGAGCTACTCAACATCTGTGGAAAAGTTGACAAATTCTGTAATAACGGTTCTATTTTATTAAGAATTTTTTTTCATTTGAAAACCATTCCTTGGGTTTACTTAACAGTGTAAAAGAATTGTTGCATTGGAGAGTATAAATGTCTCAAAACAGGGGCCATAGTAGAAGATAAAGAGTATAAAGGGTTGCATCCTGGACATACTCATTTTAGAATGTACTTTCTTACTGGCCTCAGCCATGGCAGTTTTGACTACACAGACATTCACTCTTCACACTGAATTAGTGAGTCTTTTTTTACTCCCACATTGACAAAATTGGCTCAGGAGCAAAAGGTTCTGTGACTACAGTCTTGGCAATCATGGCTCCATATTGTTCCATAAGCTCCCTACAGTGTTTCCACTGCAGCATCATTTGCAATATCTGCAGATCTCTGGTTGTCCATCACAACTCATTTTTACCATTTCTGCATCAAGTTACATTCGGCAGATGCGTCATTCCACCAGCAATTTTCTGAGCCTGTAGTAGCCTGTTCATTTCTTTGATTAGCAAGGCTTTTATTGTGTTCAAATCATTTAGATGGAAAAGTTATGGTAGAATTACTAAAATGAAATACTTATAAGACAGCGGAAGTGACTGTTAATAATGTTTTTTAGTATTTAGTACATGGTTGTTTAGTTTTGCCTTTTTGCTTTACAAATGACTAGGACATACACTGATAATTAAAAATCTTACATAGATTGCTCAGCATTCATCTGCTTTTCAAAGCAACCCACATCCTCAAAGGCAAATAATTAATCTGAGAAGCAAACCACATAGCTTTAATGCAACTCTGCTATTGCTGGAAAGAAAATTTTGCAACTAACAAATTTACTGGATCATAAAATCCCAGAAGATTCCTAGGTATATGTATACTTCATTGTTCATAGAACTTTTTGTTTGATAGATTTGACTGGTAATGCATTTTTCTGTAGGTTCAGGGTTGCTTTTCAGTCATGTTTGCAAATCTGCAGTCTAGCCTTTATTAGTAGATTTATGATAAGCTTTTGTCCTGCATAAATGTAATATTAAAGTGTGTACATTTTTATATAGGAAAGACTGTAGTAGTTTAGCAGACATGCTTTCTTTGGATAGCTCTCATACACCCATATACTCCATAATGCTTTACTTTCCACCAAAACTATGTTTAATGCTTCACTGAGGTACCTTTATATGTTGAAGTCTTTGTTACATGGAAGAGTTTCAGGCCAGTCATGAGTGAAAACCCTGCAGAAATATTGCCTTGGTGAAGAACATATTTCAGATGCCTTGTCTGTAGTGTTCTGCTGCTGAAAGTGATCCTGTCTCCTCATTGGCTTGTTGCTGTTTTGTTATCTGCCTGAGGAAAGGATAAAACTCTTTTATATTTGCTGGTGGTAAGGACAGCAAAGAGGGGAGGTGCAAAATAAAATAATTCAATTTGGATGAATAAATAGACATGGTGGTTTTCAATTAGCAGAGTGCAGAAGCCTGAAGGCTCTTCTTTCAGGGTCCATTGTGGCAGCTGGAAGAAAACTAAAATTTGTATCTTCTCTCATCAAGGTCAAAACAATTCTTACTTGTAAAACTCTCTGTTATAAGACCTACATCCAACCTGACTGCCCACCCTAAGACAGTGAAAAAATGTCTCTTGTGCAAAGAGAGAATATTTGGAATATGAATAGACCTGTTGGTGCTTTTACAAATAAAGCAAACAATTTTCTTTGCTCAGAAAAGTAATACTGGGACCATCACAAACTGTGGAATGGACTACAGATACGTGTGTCAAAATTGTCTTTATTCTAGATGAGATCTTTGTAACCCAGCTTAGGAGAACAGTTAATTGCTTTTCAGCCACTGAGATCATTATTTTACATGCTCTACATGCTCATTCTAATCTAGAAAAGAACTTTTGAGCTTATGAAGCATCAAAAGTTGTTTTGAAGACAATGGATGAAATAATAATGTCAGTGAAGTCAATAACAAATATTGTCTTATGCTAAAGGCAACTGAGCCTTCTCTTGGTGAGCTGTTCGTCAAGAACACTTTAAGCAGCTGATACCAAAAAATCCTCTTGCCATCCTAAATATCTTTCCTGAATTGATGATAGTTTTTTGACTTTCTGCTAACATTCTGTTTTCAAGCTGTAAGTCATATCAACAATCAAATGCACAATTAATCAGTAAGTGACATGTTTGTTCCCTGTCTGTATCAGTGTATTTTATTGATAAATTCATTGGTTGCATTTATTTGCTGCATTTATTTGTCATCACTTTGCTTTCCTGACTTCAAAGACAGAGGGGTAGGAGGGGTTTCATCTTTTTTATTCAGAGCTGAGCACAGGAAACTGGGGGTCAGCTTCCTGTACTCATCTCTGGTTATTTTATCAACACATTGTTTGTGTCACTGTGGAACTGGGAGAGAAAGAAATGCCATGATATCTAAAACTGGAAGTCTTAGACAAGCAGATGAGACAAGAGGGGTTGGACTGAAGCCTGCTCTAAGACTCCAAGTTACAAACTACTGCAGCTGTGCATCTCAAGTCCAATTAACTCCCACTGAAATCAGTGAAGGAGTCTTGACAGTGGCTTTACTGAGCAAAAGTTCATCATATTCTTTGGTAATATTGTCCATACTAATAAATTAATCAATTAAGGTATAAGACTGGCATAAAATGAGATTATTTTAGCTGTTGTGACTTTGTTTCTGAATCAGAAGACACAGTGAAAGTGTAGGTATCTGACAGCATCTCATGAACACAATTTAACCCATGAAAAAAACCATTATCTGAAGTACTGCTGTGTTTTAGGAGCACATAACCCACCTTCAAAACTATATTTAGATAGCTGAGAACTTAACTATGAAAATTGTATCAAGATACCTCCATTATTTAAATGACGTGGAGTATATTTCTGTATTTTCTCCTTTCTTAATTGCTTCAGTCTCATCTCAGCACACTTTGTTTAGGTTTTTTAGTCTAAACCAGAATTAATTATCTAGTCTCCCACATCCAAAAACAAAGAAAGACAAGAAAATCCAAGGGCATAAAATAGGTACATGATATCAGAAAGTCATTTAGAAACAGATGTCTTTTTCTGGTAATGACTGTAGAGGACTTGATCACTACCTTCAACCAGACAGTTAACTTCTGTAACAGTGAAATTGGAGGGCATGAAACTAAACCTTAGCATATATGAGAAGACATAATTCAGACCTGAGTTTACCCATTTCCTGTTTTCCAACTGGTTTATATTACCCACCTAATGCTCCTTCAGCTGTGTTTGAGGAGAGTAATATATTTGCCTAAAGAGGCAAGCAAGAACATTCCAAAATAGTACTGAGTTCTTGAATAGGACTTCGCACAAAGTCCATATTTTCTATTGAAAAATCCTGTATTTCTATCCAAATTCTATCTTTAATGGTTCTATTTCAATTTATTTATTCTTGTAAGACATTTATATTATGAGCCCATTTCTCATCTTAGAAATTTTGTAAAACATGTTCGTAGATTTTTTTTTGTAGTTTCTTGAAATGAAGCAAGACGAATATAGTTTTTCTTTGGGGTCATTCTTCATCAACGGAATAAGAGTAGGTGTGGATAGTGAATATTTGATATCTTTGGGGTTCTTATAAACCCTTTTTGTCAGATTTCTCTGCACATGCCTGAAAAAATTGAAAAAAAATCCTTTCATATTTCATTTCAATGTAGGTCAATTTTTAGCTAACCAGTTAGGGTATAAAAGAATAGAAATTCTGAAGCAGTCATCTGATATACTATCATCCGAATTGAATTACTTCTGTTTTTTTCTTCATCTTGGACACTCCAAATATTAATGTCAATTTACATGTATAAACCATTCCTCTTCATATATTTTTCAGTATTTTCTGTCATCACATATTTTAGACCATGACTTTTCAAAGCACTCTATTTTTCAACCCTGACTATTGCCCTCGAACACTGCATTTCCAAGAGTCTTTCCTTTGGTTATTTTCTACAGATAAACTTGTAAACTTCTCATTCTTTGGACTTATGGTTCTATGCATCATCCCTCAGAGACTCTTAAGAAAGTTTTGAGTACTCCACATATGCTTAATTAAATGGCCAAATAATGGTAAAGTTTCAAAGTCAGAGGGAAGATTTTGGTCAGAAAATATGGAGAATTTTGTTACTCTTCTCTGAAGAAGAAGTTCTCTGCATAGACAACATCACCTTGTATAAGGGCAGCCTGTTTACACACTTCCCCAAAGCACCACACTCACTGATCCTTAAAGACTACCTAATGGATTGAGCTGAGGAGTAGGGTGAAAATACAAGCAAGTGGAGTATCATTATGCCTGGTCACAAAAAGTTTTTCCCAAGAGGAGGAATGTTAGGATAAAGCATCCGCCTCCTGTGAAGTGTGTTACTTAAAAGAATTTATCTTTAGAAATGAGATGTCTGTTCATATTCCTCTATATGTGGGTGTAAGCCCAAATAGATTCAAGTATATCTACTCTGAGCTGCCAGGGTCCTGGAAGCAGAGTTGATCAGCCACTCATTCCCTTCATCAGCCATCCTTCACAGGAAGGATTCCCCTATAGAATTCAGGATTCACAGCATAACCTACAAACTGTATGACTGAGTAGTTTAATTTTTAAGGTTCCTCTCTGGTAGGCAGCATCTTAAGCTCTGGTACTTTCTGTCAATATCATGTATTTTATGCAATGATTTTTTTCACAAAACAGCAGCATTTTTCCTGAGACCACTCAGAAAAAGCTGTCTTTTCTCAGGCAATGTGTGAGAAACGTAACTCTTATCTCTGGCTTCTTGATTCCACTGTGGGAATTGCCTAAAGTTACCCGAAGCAGTCATCACTACTGTGTAGTACCAAAGCCTTTCAATGGAATCTTAACCTAAATTAGGCATTAGCTGCCTCACTGAAACCATCTCAGTTGGATGGTAAATTATGAATTCAGGTAATGTTTAGGAAGTGTTTTGATGTGGGAATGGGCTAGATCACACTCTGCTGTGGGAGTTCATGCATAGTGCCACCTCCACAAAGAACGAGTACATTTGTATCTCAACAAAGAAAGGATGGATGTAGAGAAGGGGCAACAGAGTCTCCTTTCTCCCCTTTTGAGCACTGTCATTCAGAAATGGGATGAACTGGCAGGGGAAGTTGCTCCCAACAAAGGGGTACCAGGAGGACTCCTGTCCTCTCCAACATGCCCAGAGGCTGTCAGAGTTCTGGCCTTCTAAGGGTGGATTTGGTAAGCTCCCCCTTGTGCAGGCTGTGCCTTCACTGCTAGACTTTGCCTTAACACTTCAGCTCTGGACAGAAACTCCAGTGCAGCGAGGTCAGAACTAAGCCAATTTGAACTTGAAACCAAATATTTAAATCCTGAGGGGATTCAGGGATGGGGAGGGGGAGCAATGGGTAGAAATGACTGCTGTTGTATAAATACATGGAAACCCATAAAAATATTTACAAGACACAGCTAATCTCAAGATAACATTATTTTGGCCATTGTAAAACTGACTCATCAATATAAAGGAGTATATTTTTGGTTACTTTATTTTAACTTTCTTTTTTACAGTTAATATTTACCAAGTCTCTGGGGACTAAAATTACCTCACCCTTTTGCTTCAGGTCTACAGCTGCAGTCTCTTGCCTCACCATAGAAACGCCTGGAATGCAGCGTTATGTTTCCTTTTCTGTTAGAAAAATAAGGGAAGTTGAAGTAGCAACTACCACCAAGACAGAGAAGTGCTTTTATAAGTTACTAATTAATAATTTAAAGCCACTTTACTGAGTGGAATATAGGTGACTTTTAGGTACTTTAATACCTTAATAGGCAGTAATTCAGCCACAATTTGGTTCATCTTACTTGTCCTCAGAATCTAAGTTCATCTGGGTGTATCAGATCAACAACAGCTAAAATTAATTTTTCATAATTAATCTGGAGAAATACCATTTGGCTTTTCAAAGCAGCCAATGGAGATTTCATTTGAAAGTTCAACATACTACTTATAGAGCATTAGAATTTCAAGAGTTAAGTTGAGCACCCAGACACTAAGGCATGGAAAATCTACAGTTCTTTTAGAAAATCTTGGCCCCTTTTTACTTCAAGAATTCTTAAGCAGAGTGAAAGCTGTATCTCTCTGAGCCAAGAACTATATCTTTTGAGCCACGCCAAGAAATGAGGTAGAAAAAGATGAAAAAACTTGTAGTCCCAGAGTTGATAGGGGTTGGCTTTGAAAGGGCTTCTGTGATCCTTCCCATTACAGTGTCATATGACTGGAAGGAACTACAAATACTGATATCTTTCCATAGTGCACAATGACATCTTTTTGTTTCTTCTGTTACTATACATGAAAATCACAGTAACCAAAATGTCATATTCTGTATTTCTTGGATGAAGATTGTTTTTATACTTTGCATTTGAATGCAGAAGTGTTACTGATTGCTATTTGCCTTTTGGCAACACTGCTATAACTTAAGCCTAACAAAGTATTACTCAGCTATGAAGACAAGACTTGGACACACAGTGAGTGTTGATATCAGAGCATAGTACCATGGAAAATGAGTTTCCTAGGAACATAAAACACTGCTCATTATTTACTAGTCTCAGAGTTTAATATAGGGAAATGACATATATTACTGTATTAGATAATCCGTAACTGTTAAAATAGACTATTCTTATGAGGGTAGTTGAAGCAAAAGAATGGGGAAAATTATATTATCTGTCTATGACATTATTTCACCCTAATTAGAATTGGGGCTATGCTTCTTTCCAGAGCATACAATCTACAGTTCTCAAAGCTGCAGAGTCACTGTTAAATTAAAAAACCATTGCAAATCATATTTGCATTAGATCTGTAGAACCTACCTTGGTCATAGCAGGGTCAGCCCCTCAGTGTGCAATGCAAAGAATAATGTCATGCAGAAAGATCTCCTGCTGTTCCCCTTACCTGTCAGATGAATACCCCTGTCCACGAATAAAGAACATCTGCTATTCTTGAAATTCTGCTTTGGAACCATTGTAAATTTCTAAGCCAGTGTATAAAGATAAACCGCAGCTGAAGGCAGACTGGGTTAGCAATTGCAGGAGTCCAAGAGCTGATTCACATTCTCATCTCAAAAGCAGCAACATCTGTCTAGAAGGAGCAAGACAGACAGCTGAAGGCAGCAAGTAATTCTAAATTTAATCTACTGTGTCATGCCCGTAAGAATATTTTAAAATTATTTTTTATTTTTTTAATTTCAGGTAGAGTCTGTCTTTGGCTTTGCTTTTGATTCATCTTAATCAAAGACAATTCCAACAATGTAAATTCATCTTTATTATAGTGGTATTAACTGTGGAGCAGTGAAGAAATACATAATGGCTTGTTATAAAAACTCTGCACCCTGGAAACCTCCACAGTCAGGTTGGATGGGGCTCTGAGAAACCCAGTGTAGCTGAAGATGTCCCTGCTCCTTGCAGAGGATTTGGACTAGATGACCTTTAAAGTTCCCTTCCAACCCAAACCATTCACTATTCTATGAATATTGGAAGAGGTCTTTTCAGTAAATATGTATTTCTGAGCCACAATTGTCAGTGGGACCATACTATTGGTCTTCTTCATGTTCATCCACTGATAAAGACAGCACGGGACAGTGCTTCAGGGGAAAATAGACTCAACTCAAGGATCTCAACCTTACTTTGACAGAAGGAGTTGTTTTAGCACATCAACCTACTGAATATATTATATTTTTATTAATTTGGCTAGGGCAGGTAGAAGACAAAGGAAGAACCAAAGCAAAAATATTTACAGTACCAAACCAGGATCTCCTATATAACATCAGCACAGTAACTTTAGGTTTACAAACCAAATCAGAATAATGTCAAGGAGGGATCATTTTAAGTTAATAATTTAATGGAAACTCAGGATTCATTGCTTAAAAATAATAGTAAAAATGTAGGATCAACAAAGTAGAAGTGAATTTACTGTCCCCACTGTTCAAAACTTCGAATGACATATGTCAACAAATAAAGAAGTGAAGCCAGCACTCCTATCAGCTTCTCATTCAGCTGGATCAGATCCCTGTTTGCAGTCTGTAATAAACATCTCGCATCGAGCTTAACTACCTCTGAAGCCAGCAGCACTGCCAGCTACCCCGTAACTCATGTCACTTGACATGCCTCGCTTGCCAAAACTGTTAGAGCATTTCTTTTGTAACCTACCATATTTTAGCCTGGGGTTAGGGCATAAAGAAATCATGCTACATGAAATAATATATCTTATTTTTACACAGTCCTGGACAATCTTATTTTGGACATAAAGCATATGATACTATTTCAACTGGAGCTGAAAGAAAAAAAAACACCAAAACTAAACTCAAATATTCTGATTTCAATTCAAGCAGAACCTAATTTATACTTGATGCACATGTCTATAAATAGATATCTGCTGACTGAAGCTTTGTCTTGTATTATTATTCACCAGCTAATCTTGATTTTCAAAACTTCATGCAGTCATTCATCCCCATCACACCTCTCTGTGGAGCTTTTGTCTATTTATTTTAGGTAAAACACGTCAGATATCAGAAAAATTTATCTAAATAATTAAGAGAAAATGGAAAAGCCAGACACTAGAATAATATGGAGCTAGGTAAAGCTACCATATTGCTCAAGACTTGCGCTGGATTGAATTCTTCTCATCACCAAATAAAAAATAAAAGCATCACTATTTCTAAACACGTGTCTTGCTGTTTGGAAAACTCAGCACTAACTATTCTTACCCAGATTAGATCATTAGTCCCAAAATGGGTTCTTACATGTTTTTAGTTTTACTGAGGGCTGTACAGCATCTTCCTTGTGCAAACCCTTCTTTTTTACTGACATGTTTAGATCACAAAAATGCACTGCTGGAATAGGTCTGAGATGCAAAAAGACTAACCCTATTTGTCTCTGATCTACATTACATTGAACCCTTATCTCTATCCCTTGTGTCTCAGAATTACAATAGAGGCTTTGGTTACGTGACCATTTAGCACTGAGCAATAGGTAATATTTATTTTACAGATATGAGTTAATTAAACCAGGAGCACAGACAAGCTTTCTACACTGATTTTGGTAAGTTATCAGATCCTACAGGTAAATTGACATCCAAGAATTTCCCTATCAGAAAGTCATATCTTAATTCATTTTCACAAGGGAGCGAAGATAAGGGTGATTTAGGAAGAAAGATGTAAGAACACTGTTGAGAGGAGATCAAGGAAAGGGACTAAGATTAAAGAAATCGTATCTCTGAATTTCTTGACCTCTTCTGGCTTAGACTCCATTCTAAATATTTTATATTTGTGGCATTTGAGGCTCAGCATCCTCCTTTATCCCTTCTCTTCAATAGAATAATATAGATAAAATAAATATATTAGATGGAAAAAGAGAAAATATGTGCAAGTCACAGAAATGCAAGTTGGTTTAATGAAGTAACAAAATAGAACAGATAGGGCCCTACCCATGGCTTGAGAGATGGAATAAGGTGATATGTAAGGCACCTTGCAACCCAAACCATTCTAGGGTTTTATTCTATGAAGTAGAAAGATGGTAACTTTCTCCAGATTAATCTCTAATAGATTTATGATCTTCCTATATAACTTCCAGTCCTCTTTTTTTGTAATTTTCTTGCCTTCCAGAATTATTTTCTCCATAGGTCAATAGATATATAATAAGGATAAAAGAATAAATGCAAATCCTACTGGACCAGATGCCCAAGATGTAACTGATTTCAATATGCACTGAATTTAATTAACATGACACTAAACAGGGCATCTTTTAAATGTTCAAGTTTCACGCCTTTGTCTAGCTGCCTTTAAGAAAATGGTATGTCAAACACACAGCAAGGTAAAATTTTACATGATTATTAGCCCCATAGGGTCAAGTATAATAGTCTGTAGAAAATACAGGACCATGCCAGCTTGGCCTTCCCTTGGGAATGGCTAACAGGTGTTCTGCAGGTGACACTTGCACCCTGTAACTTCACCTCTGCCCATACTCTTCAGCACAATTTCAGGCAAGTTGCTTCAAAAAGATGACACAGTAAGTGAACATCAAATCAAGGTTTATCCTCAACAGTCAGACCACTACTGTTTGCCTGCAACCACCGAACAGGAGGCCCTCACTTTTTATGTGGTACCTGGTTATTTGAGACCAAGGGGCACTGCAAAGTAACAGCTAGTAAGCAGGTTTGGGGCACTCCAAATTCAGTTCCCCTCCCGAATTTTTTGATTAGAAGTTTTCTCAAATTTACCACATAACTGTGTGGGTAATATATCCATAATTTAGTGTACTCAACATCTTGGGGTAGATGAGGGTTACGATCTGAAATGTTTTGATTTAGAACAAGGAAACCTCCTTTAACGTGAGTGCAATCAACAACTTTCTGCCAAATTTCAAGCATTAGACCTTATGAAGTAAAAAAGCACATAACCCTTTTGGCCTTAATGAGATTTGTAAGAGCATCTCAATACCATGAAACAGCTGTGCCCAGGCAGACAAAGGGGACTCAATAGTCCTTGTGTGTCCTTTCAAACTCAGGATATTCTATGAAGTGAATAAAAATTCATTATCAAGTACCTGGGTGTTTTTATTAGCTACCAAGTTACATTGTTATACAGCGACCACTTGATTATTTCAGTCTGTTGAGTTAAAGGGTAAGCTTGCAGTTCTTTAATAATCATGATCTGCACTCCACAGGTTTTAGCCTCATGCCTTGAAAATAGAAAGCTAAAAACACAGTTTTGAACACAGTTTAAAATAACAGAGAAAGCAGTAAGACTTGTTTAACACAGCAAAACATCCTTCCTCAAATAGAAAATGGTTAAAAGTTTTCTTGATTCAAATTAATTTGAAGTTTAACCAATCACTTTATATCAGTGGAGAATATGGCCCTGTTAGATAGAACCTGATATGGAGAAAAACATTATACTTATGTACAGCAGAATGTCCAAGAAAAAGGTTTTACAGAGAAGGCAGTAAAAATGCAGCTGATGCAATAAGCAAGAAACATTGGGTAGCAGAAAGCTGATTAAGTACACGTAAATTGAAAGATCTTTCCTTGGATATTCAGCCACATGTAGGGTCTTGGGGAAAGTGCAGAACAAGAGATCTTCATGTGAATTGCCAGGAAGGGGGAAAATATGCCCCTTCCTGGAAGGTATGTTGTCAAAGAATGCCAGAACCAGTAGAAAAAGCAATAAAAGAAAAATAAAGGAGGGGAAAGAAAAATCACAAAAAAATTTATTGTAGAGAATTTTACTGTGTGGGGATAAGAACTGAAGAATGATACAGGTGTGATAGGCCTTAACAAACCATTTATAGAGAACAAAACAGAACCACTCAGGAAAATTCATGTGGGTGAGAAATGACATAAGCTACACTATGTCTACACTGGTATTTAATTCAAGATGAACAATCTACTTGAATGAAATATGAATTTTAAGTTTTAATATGAAAGATGTTATGGAGGCAAGATCTAACATAAATACACCAGAGAAGAACAGCATTAGCACAGCAATAGACACTACTGAGTCCATTGGTTTTTGGACCAAAACTTGATATTACAAAAGGCCAGTGCTGAAATACTGAAAAACAGGCAGTTTGCAGAGGTCAATTCTGAAAAAGGCAGGCTTTAAATAAACATGTTTATTTTTTTCTCTCTCAGAGCAAGTGAGATCTCCCTGCATACTTTTTGCTGTCTGTGGAGTGCAAGTACATAACGTCTTACAGGCAGACAGAGCCATCAGACAGCACACAGCTGTCACAGAGATGCTGAAAGAATTGCTACTGTCCACAGAGCAGAGTGTCTGATTTCCATACTGTGCACTCCAGCTCTGTGCATTCCAGTCAAAAGATGATCTACTACATATGTCAGTGGACATCTATTTATTTTGTGTCCTCTGCACTGCTAATCACCAAGGGGAACATTCACTACTCAGACTTTCTGCCAATGTATCCAGCATACAATCCTTTACTAATGTCTTCTCTAAGAAGGCATAATCTGGATTTCCTGGTAAAATCAGCTAAACATTGAGATTGTCTTTTATGTTTCAAAATGTGTACTAGTTGTTTTAAAGGCCTTATGCTTCACAATATGAGAAAGTGAGGATTTCAATCAGGTAAGTTGAGGTTCTAGAAAAAAATCTTGGATGTCATACACCAATTAGTTGGGAAGAGTCCAGTCTCCAGAGGCAAATTAAAAAAAAAAATACATGACGATGTTATCAAATTTTTGGGAGGCTGATATTGAAAACAATAAGCTTGTTATCTCCAGAAAACAAAAAAAAATCCAAACTCAGGATAAGCAAAATTAAAAATTTGTGAATTTTACTATCAATTTGCAAAAAATAAGTCTTCAACTACTTCTGCTCTTTCTTTAGAGAGAATATTTTCTAACTTTGTTAGCACAAAGATGCACTTACTCAGGCAAGTATTTCGTCGATCTAGATGCCCCTTTTGATTCAGACTACTGACATCTTTTATTTATCCATTACCATAGCCCTGGTTTTCAGGAAGGAAGG
>VXBR01000881.1:465724-504940 GCA_013400215.1 Cisticola juncidis
TACTCAGGCAAGTATTTCGTCGATCTAGATGCCCCTTTTGATTCAGACTACTGACATCTTTTATTTATCCATTACCAAAGCAATGAAGGAAGGAAGGAAGGAAGGAAGGAAGGAAGGATGACAGAATTCTTGTCTTCAGCTAACACATTTTCTAGAAGAACTTCGCACCTTCAACATTCACGTGGACTTCTGGTCAAATCACACTATTCATAAATGTAAGCTCCATGCTAATTCTTAATCAAAAACAGTTAGAATAGTTTTAATTTACAATGTCACTTTGAAGATTCAGGATCAAATTAACTTGAGATAAAGTGTATGCCATTTCCTGATGACACTGGAAATGGGCCTGGGCCTCATAATGAGTAATGAATATTGTTCACCGTGTCTAAAGCTTTATGAATAATTATCTGATGAATCTGTTGTTTAGCCATAACTCAGCAGACACTGGCTTTGAATGTGTGAAAAAGCAAGCACTACTTCATCAATAATGCCAGTGAATGAGTTAAAAGTTCCACTCTCTGTTTTCACTGAAGAAAAGCCTCAAAGAATTCAGTACAAATTACAGCGAAAGATTCCCATGGCTCAGTCTCTCCTAGTGCTTAGCAACAAAAGCATGGTGCCCCACAAAGCTGCAGGGCCATCGTGCCAATATACATAAAGCATTAGAGATGGGAGGGTTAAAGGAAAGATGTCAGTCATATTTTGGAGAAAAATGATAGTAGTGGCTCACCAGAAAGTGTTATAGCTGACATTCTCCATCATTATCTTATTTCTTTGTATGATAGTCTGTAATTAGAGAAAGCCGATGTGCTGAGAAATATCTTTTCCACTAGTTCCAGAAAATAGAGAAGAACTTTTTCAAAGCCTAGTCAGATTTCCAAATCTTTTAAATCCCACGCAAATTTTCCCAAATATTTTATATTAAGAAAGATGGATAAGAGCCTAATGGAATCCAATTTCTATGTTAAAATTGCATTTCTATTTCCATGCTTATTATTACTTATCAGTCTCAAAAAAGTATATAGATGCGACTTGACAAGAAACATTGTGCTCATTTTGTGAAATCCTGAAGCAGCTGAGGTACAAAATTATTTTTTTTTTAATTTAGTACACTATTGAAATTTACTTACGTGTCTTAGAATTATAGACATCTATTTTATGTTCGAGCTTGCTACAAGGTTACATCTTAGCTGTGGTTTTTTCTCCATCCATTTTTAGGCATCACTTTTGCTAGCACACCATTCTTATTTATATGGGTATAATGTCATAACTGAAGCAACAGAAGAAGCTAGCCCAAGACACCTCAAAATCCCCTCTACTATAAGAGATGAGATTTATAGTTCCAGTGTGAGCTCACATAAACACAATTACCATATGAACTGTCTGAGATGTAGATAGCATTGCCTCGAGCAATTATCAAGGGCCTCCTTACATTTTCTTTATCATGTCCCCTACTGTATCATGTCTCACGAATAATGAGACCACAGCAATCCCTGCAGAGCCATTGAGACAAGAAAATAATAGAAGCAGAAAGGCTTGGTTAATCCTTTAAGTTAAAAGTTTTGCAATTTTGCACAGACTTTACAGGCAATGGTATAATGAATTTTGTACTTATATGATACATGATCTAAAAGGAAGTCCAAAAATTAGGAGCATACATCTTTTATGAGTCAGGTTTAAATTCCCAGGACTTCCAAAGAATGAAGAGGGAACAGCCTGACTACTGAGATATGAAACTTAACATTATTATCATGCATATCCATCAGTTTTGTCTGTTAACCTATCTGGAATGAGAGTGTTTGGAGGGAGAGCCATGGCGAGCATCTGGCACGTACTAGAGTAGCTGAGACATCTTCAAAAGGACCATATTTTAAGGAGTTCATTCCAACAAGGATGAACTAGAATGGACTCCCTTAAAATATAATTCAGTCACTGGGTGACTAGTTTAACAAAAAATGTGGAGTCTGTTTATGCCCTTAAGAAGCACTGATTTTATTACACCAAGGTTTAAACATAGTTCTGAGCCATGAGGACTCGATACATCAGATCAACCATTTAACAGCTGGAAGTTGACACATGCAAATTTTTATCAGCTGAAGAGTTTTTCCAGTACATTTCAGTTTGTGCCCATGAGTGGCTCTTCATCTTTCAAGTGTCAGCTAATGCTCACAGAAGGCACTAGGAACAGAGAACACACATGCCATGCAGGACCTCACTGCCTCTCAGTCACTCACCAGGCCATTGATGCTGTTCATTTACACAATAACACCCTTAGAACATCTGCACAGGTCATTTATTTAATGGGGTCAATTGATCAAAAGGGTAGAAATCACTTCACATTGTAAAGGATAATCTTACATGTGAGTTAAACCCAATTAAACAAATTGCACCCAGTTCACATGGTCTTCACAATAAGCCACTATAGTCTTCATTTTTAAATGGAACTTTAAATGGAACTGCATAGGAAAAGGAACATGTGTGGGGAAACTTTGGCATAGAATGAACAGCCTTACCCCTTCTGCCCTCAGTTTCAGACCTGCCATTCTATTAGACAGATGTCATGTTGCAAATCTCCATTCACCCTATGGCTCTCCTCTTGGAGTCAGCTCACGTGTAGGAACATAGGAAATCATGTCTTGCCATAGGACCTACTCCTAGAAATTTTTCACTCTCATCCTCCACAAAGATATCACAAAAGATCTAAACAACCATACCAGCAATTCATATGACAAAACTCTTCTCATAGACTTTTCAAATCTCCTGAGGGAGCCGTTCAGGGACTACATAACCAATGTTATTAGTGAAGTATGGTACACTGCCTGTTGAGATGACATCATTTTGTGTGCAGTCATTAATGAATAACAGTTATTCCTCTTCAGTTTGCTGACTGGAGGACCCATAAAAATCCATAAGGGGGATTTAAGTTAAAACCAAAATTTTGCAATATTTTCTGGCTGATCAGACAAATTAAAATATTTAATTTGGGGGTTGGAAATGAGAAGCCAGAACAAAATCATATAACCAAGTTCTGCCCAATTCCAAATTCTCATTGCACTCAAGCCTCTTTAAATAAAAATGTGGTATTGGATTCATCTTTAATGCTAAGGAAGTCATTGCTGCTCTGCTTACTCAGTGAAACAGCAACGCTATGATAGCACAGTCTCGGAATGCTCACTACCTGTGCGTTTCATAGGAAAGGATACAGCAGATGAAACCATCTGCTGTTTCTGAATTCCTCAAGTTGTTTAAAAAGAACTGGAACTGCTAATATTTAAAATTATAAACATATGAACATAGCACTACCCACTTTTAATGTCAAACCGAGGTTTTTAAATCTACATTCTCCTAACACAACATTTTATTAGTTACATCAGTATTATTAGGCAAAGCCAGCTGCCTGTCAATGACTGCTGATCTGACTGAGAAGGAATGCCACTGCATCTGTTTAGGACAATAAATTAGAATCTAAAATAAAGAGAAATCTTGCAGAATACATCAGCAAATGTTCATAAATGGTCAATTGGACAAGAGCATACAGAAATCAGTGTTCATTTGACCATGAGGAAGAGTAAATGAAATCACTTATACTGTGAGGAAAAGCACCAACAGGGCAAGGCCAAAGGTGCTAATACACAGATGAACAGAACCAGGGCTAAGGGAAAGGATAGGGGTGTCAAGTATGTCTGAGTGAGGTAGACTGCTGCTAATTAGGACTAACTGGGAGTGTAGAGGAGCAGGTGTCACTTGTAGGGGACCTAAAGAAAGGAGGGATACGTGCAGGGTAAGAGTAGAATGTGTGCATGTGTGGAGAGAGAGAGAAAACACTACAGGTGCTATGAGTTCTCTGGGAACGCTGTTTGGCGGTGGAAAGAGTTGGCTGTTAATCCTAAAATAATACTTCTCTCATTCGTTGGAGTGGGGCAAATCTGACATGGGGTTTAATGTAGCGTTTTTTTTATATCTATGCCTGAAGGCAGAATTTAAGCCTAACTGCATGGAGGCACTGAACAAAACATTTGAAAAATGGCCTTTGTCTCAGGAAACATAAAGTCTGTTAAATCTTGGTGTTCTTGGATTATATTCGGAGGAATGACAAATAGCACTGTGATCAAAATGTTGTTTTTTTAAAAGGCTGTATGTCTTTTCTGAATACAATCAAACCTTTTATAAAATTTCAGTCCACCACAATTATAACCACTTTTTCAAAGAATCCTCACAAAACCACAACTCTTTCAGCAGATATACAACTCATCCAAGTACATGCAAACAGAGAAGCATAGTGGAACAGAAGAAATCACTCAGTAAAATGTCCTGTATTAAGAAGAAATTATTCAAATTTATTCAAATTTATTCAAATTATAACCCTATCTTCAAAATTTTCTTAGCTAAAATTAGGTATCAAAATCTCTAACTTCTTTGTAAGTTTTGTAGTAGCAATGAAAGGAAAATCCCAGCCTCTACCTGAGTTAGAATTCATCTTCAAAACCCTGGTGAAATCAAGCTTTTGTTCCTAGGCTTCCTTCTCAGCTGCTTCTTGTGATCAGCCCTGAAAGTTTCTAGAGCCCTGGTTATCTTTCTTTGGGTTTAATCCAATCCTGATGGAGGCTGAGAGGAGTCTTTGTCCCATTCCTCCCCCACATCCTATCCCAAGGGACTCCTCTGACCCAGACTCAAGCTAAGCTTCTCCAATGCAGGCCATGGACAGAAGTCCTTTTATACCTGAATTTAAATTGCCTACTCTGTGCAGTGCATCATGATGAGCACCTTGCAAATATGTTAAAGAACCAGAGCCAGACAAATTCTCAATATAAATATGTTAGCTTTGTCTAAGATGGGTTTTAACTGTACAGAAGAGGAGGCAGTTTTCTCTCTCACCTACCAGTTTGCTTTCTCTCTGTTTTGAGTGATGAGGCATAAGGCTTCACCAGCAGTCTATGCAACCATAAAATATTGATTAGAAATTAGAACAGATGTGCAGGATCTCTTTCATTCTGGCAGTGGAGCTATATCAGCATGGTACTTGTTCCCCCTTGTCTTCTCACATTCTCACACAAGACCAGCAGAGATTTCTTACAAAGTACTCATCTAAAACAAATTTCCACAGATATCAGCAAAGGGAATATAATTAAGCTTCATTAGTTATACAAAGCAATGCCTTCTAGAATTTTGTCCTGAAATATCTTAAAGATAAAATCTTGATTAAAAGTCAAATGTTTCTTCCTGTTTATAGATTTTTTTCCTGGAGGAATGTTGAATAATAATTCTGCATTCAAGGTCTGATGTGACTGTTCTACATATTATCTTATTATCATCCCATCACAAAAAGTAAGTAAAAATGTAAATATGAAATATCTCTGGGGCTTTTGCTTAGAAACCAGAATTTTTTTACTTGAATTCCCGAATTGTCTTGAAACTAACCCAGCTTGTTATGAACATTAGAATAGAAACCCAGCTGGGCAAAACCTTGCTGTACATCAATATGAGGTCATATTGCCAGAAACTCAGTTCATCTAGTCACTAGTCTGCTTTTGGCAGGGTGCATACCTTTCAAGGATAAGCATTTAGAGATTTAATTATTCAGTATGTAGAGACAGGTCCTGTAGAGAGTTTGTACTTCAGGTAGCTGTTTCCCCTGGCAAGATCCTCCTTGATATTTGGTAAATCAGGCACACATTACAATCTACCTTCCTTACTTGAAGGAAACTGATAACATCCTGTGTATCTCAGTTGGATAATGAATGTGATTGTATATGCCTACATTCTTGGTTGTACCCAATAAAAATTTTCATGTTTCCCTAATGATTGATCTTGACTGGATGAATTTGCAGTGTTGTGCTTTCTAAAATCTCTGTCCAGGACTTGCATCTATGCCAGTCACCTGCAATGCCTGGTATCCACATGACCAGCTTCTCTAGTTGTAAATTGTAAATTGTACACCCTATTGTAAATTGTGGATATAATGAGAATCATTTCAAATTACATCCTTAGCCAATCCTACAGGCCTGGCCTACTGTTTCCAACAGCTATAGCAACTGATATTATTCTTCCTGTAAAGAAGTAATTTTATTCTTGTTTTGTCTTACCTTTCCCCAGAACATTCTTATTGAATTCATATAAACATCCCTCTGTAACAGGCTGATTCAAAGAGAACTGCATTTCATCCTGAGCTCATGTGCAAATATTTCCTCAGTTAACACATCTCTCCATTCCCAGTAGGATTAGATCATTGTACATCTAATATTTCATAAGAATTTGCTGCTGGTTTGATAAATTGAAAAGATGGCATCTTCTTTACCACAAAGTCCTTTGCCCCACAAAAAAAAAAAATGGCCACACTGTAATAAATAATAAATATACAGTACAGCTTCCTAAGACAGATTCCAAGAATTTTATGTGCTGTAATTTAATCCTTAGAAAACCAGAGGATATTAAATGAACTAAACTGTCTTAGCCAGAAATCTCTGATTTGGGCTGCTCTTTGATGTTTCTATCTGAAAGTCTTTGATGTCTTAAAATTGTTTCAGAAATTAGAAAAAAATCTTGACTTTGTAAATCATTTTGTGATTACATAAATGACAATATGATGATGAATGGCCCAGAATTTATAAAAATGAATCATTTCTCTGAATATTAAGTTAATCAAAAAGCCAAGACTGTCTAGTATGAGCTTCTAGTCCTTTAAAGATCCTTTGGCATTCCAGATGCACAATGAAACAAAAATAGTGTAGCCTTATTATGAGCACCTTTCCACATCTGCAGTCCTGTTATACAATAAACTCTTGTTCTTTTGTAGCGAGATTGCACTGGTTCCTTTTTTTCTTTCTTTTTTATTATTAATTTGAAACATGTGGGGAGAGGGTAATCCAGTAAGCCATAGGCATTTCATATCAAGGCTTTCATGCAATCACATGTAACGTCAACCATCTGGGTGGAAGGATGGATAGAACTTGGTTTATCGATAGACTGCGAATGATAGCAGGGAGGGGAAAGAGTAGAGTTCTAATGAATATTACATATTTACTTCTGCAAACATAGGCCCATTGGTGGAATAAACTGGTTTTGCTATTAAATAAAATAGCAAGCACTAGGCAATGTCTGTTGCATTTGTAGCATTTTAAATGTAAATTTAAATGTAAATTTAAACTTTGTAATTGGATGCAAATGGGGACATATGAAAAATGAAAGAGAACAAGTTGCATGCATATACATGCATAAGAAGAGAGGTTTCTGCCAGCAAATTTATTTTTCTGATTGGTAAATAAATGCCATTTTTAAATTCACCAAACCTAGTGATTAGGTAGACAATTAAAAGAGAATAATTCAGAACCATACGTCTGCTTTCATTTTGAGCAAAGAGAAAACATTTTCTCTGAAAACACATTCATTTATTGTTTATTTTCAAAGTGAACTTTAAAATTAAATTACAGTGTTTGGAAGAAAAAAAAAATTAAATAGACATCTGAAAGAAATAGAATCTATTTCTAATTTTACCTTTTTGATGTCAGAAGATATCCTAGAGGAAAGCCTTTAGGATATAAATTCTTCTCAGTCTTACAGTAAAGGCATGCAATTTTTTAAGATGCATTATCCTGTATCAAAGTTTTTTGAAAACCTGATAAAAATTTAAGAGTTCGTGCATCTAAAAGATTAAAACCAACAACCAATGCAAACAGTTAAAATTATTTACAGTCCTGTGAAATCCAAACTGCACACATGTGGAGTACTCTGTCTGTTGTAAAAACTGCAGTTCAGTCTGGAATTCCATAAAATAGGAGTTGAGAGAAAAATATATGACACGCAATATCTTTGCCTGTACAGTACAAATTAGTGAGGTTCTATTCTGTGTTTCAATAACATATTGTCTAATCATTAAGAAAATTCTTTGCTGATGTTTTCTTTTAATGTAGGATTCCAGGTGTCTATTCTCTGCTCTCTACAAATGACAGAATAAGAACAAATTCTAAGGTAAGAAACTGAACACTGAAATGATACTCTGTTTGCATGAATAGTTTTGTAAATAAAATATTGAAAGACTAATCTTCCAGAATATTTTTAGATAGCTAATAGTTTATCTGACTGTTGTTGTTGTTTGCATTTGTGTAGCAAGTGTTCTACACAGCCCCCAGACACTCAATACTTCAATTTAAAGAAGAACCAAAGCCATAAACCAGCAAATCACTTTATGACTTAATAAGCCCTCATCACACTTGAAGTGAATGGCACTGTTTCTGTATGGATATCTATGAACACAACTAAGTGTTTTGCCTTTTTGGTACTAAAAAGTTCATACCTACTGTATCAAAATATTTTGCAATATTTTGTGTATATATCCTTAGATGCCATGAACACAAATAAATTCAAGAGCTTTTATTTTAACCTAAATAAACTCTTCAGTGGAAACTTTCAGAAACAGAGGACAAGAGAGCATGCCTTTTATTCCTGTGGGGAAGAAGTGTGCTTTTTCAAAGGAAAAAGACCATAGGGTTCAGAACTCCAGATTCCAAGGATCAGAATCAGAGAAATGCTGTTTGCAGAAGATATTTGGAAGATATTTGGTCTTCTGCAAAAAAGTTTACTTTTGCTAGCTAGCACTGGTTCAGGTAAGACATATCTTAGTGCTATCCTGCCTAGAAAGCTCGCAACTGAATATTCCCCATCCTCTTTGGGCAGCCTGTTTCAGTGTTGTACTACCTGTCTGCCAAAATTAGGATGGCTTTGTCGTCTTTGTATCTCCCCTTCTAGTAGTTGCAGGTTTCTAGGTTGCTCCTATGCCCCATCTAATATAGTCCAATACATGGTTTACCTTCTTTTAAGTTTGTTTCTTTTAAGTACTGATTTTCATTCCATGTGTAGTCCATCACAACCTTGTTATTTCCCAACCTGTACAAGTCCATGAGGTTTTTCTGACCCAGATTTAGGATTCTCATGATGTTTATGCTGGTCTAGTTCTCAAGAATCCTTTGAATTAAAGTTTTCCAACTCTTCATGTCAATAATTCTTCAGTATTAGTAATATCTGCAGATTTACCTGAGGATATATTCTGTGTCACCATCTAAGTTGTTGATGGAAATGTTGAACAACATGAGTCCCAGTACCAAACCACAGGGTCCTTTGCTTATTACCACCTGGAACTCAAAGCACTGATCCTACTACACTTTTACTGTGGTGATAAAACCAATTTGCAATTAATTTAACAAACTGTTCTTTCAGTCCATACTTCCTCAGATTCAGAGAGAATGCTTTTGTGCCATCCTGATGACCAGGTATCCATGGTTTTCCTCCTGCCAGCTCAACATGCCATTTCATAACAGCAGGCAATCCAGCTGGTCGAGTCTGAACTGGTTATTCCTGATTGCTTTCATGTGTTTGAAGATGGATTCCAAAGGGGTATGCTTCACAGCCCTTACAGGGATTGATAGACCCTAAAATTCTCCAAGTTCTCCTTCATTTTTCCTAAAGACTGATGTAGTGTTAGCCATTTTTGGTTGCAAGGGATTTCCCTGATTACCACAGATTTTTTTCAGTTGTAAGACTGCAATCTGCAGCCAGCTCTTCCAGTGGCCTTGGATGAATTCCACCCATCTCCACTATCTTAAAACTTCTGTCAGTAATACTTACCCTGTTTCTACTGCATTATTTTCCATCTCTTCACCAAATTACATTGGTCAAATGCATAGGTGTGAGATCAGACAATGCCTGTGAAAACCAAAACAAAACCCACGAAGTCTACTTCAACTTCTTCTGTATCATTTCTCAGTAGCTTTTCTACCTAAAAAAACCACACGTTTTTCCTTAACTTTACTTTGCTACTAACTTCAGAGTCTTGTTCCATCACCTTTTATGTCCCTATCTGCTTTTAGCTCAGACCAGATATTGGTCTGCACATTGTCTCTAAATATCAAAGAAATTAATTACTTTAATTGTGCTTTTTCATTTGTTTTCTTTCCACTTCTTGCATGTTGTCATTGCATTTCAACTAAACAGAAATATCCTCATTTGGCTAAAAGAAAAACTAGTAAGAGGCCTTAGACCAGTCAAGTGGCTGAATTAGGCTGCACTGGGTCCTATGTCTTCTTGATTTTCTGTAAGCAGTCTGCTCATGAAAAGTAAAATGGGAAACAATGGCAGATAAAATCTGAAAAGTCCAAGTTCCAGAAGAGACTCATTTAATTCTTGAGTCTTGTTTTCTCAGACAGTGTTTGAGAGTTTCTCTCAGCCAGGGGCAAAAAGAAAAGAAAAAAAGAAAAAAAAAAGTTTATTTTTAAATCTTTGACTTTTTGCTCCTTTTAAGCTCTTGTTTTTCCAATAATTTTATGTCATCACCACGACCAGTTACATGGCAATAAGCTCTATTATTGACTGAAAACAGCACCTGTGATTATAGCTGCAGAATAGTATTGCAAATTTCTTCCTTTTCACCCTTCTGAGAATTATTTTGTAAGAGTGCAGGCATGCATAGGGCCAGTGGGAAATTTTGCTGAATACATTGTCACTAAAAAAAACACCAGGTTAAGAATGTCTGTTAGTGACTTTTTGCTGCTACCTAGGTCTGCAGTTGGTTTAATCCAATGATTAATTTTAATTTAATTTGTGTAATATAATGATTTTAAATATTAAAAAGCTATTGTCTAGAAGGCTCTGCTCTCCCAACTACTTTACATCATAGTTTCTATGTATGTCTTTGAATATAAATCTAATAGTATTAACTCTTTCAAAAATACACAATGCAGTTAAAACACGTGGTTTAAAATATTCTGAAAAATTAACTGTATTACTAAACAGCAAATAAAAAGAAAAAAAGAAGAAGAACAAATTATGTGATTGCTTCAGAATGCATTAAGAAACTCCCTTTCAACACAGGCTTAGAGGAATGAGTCAAGAAATCCTGGAAAAAATCTCTCATAGCAATAAAGACTAAACCAAAACCACCATGGCTAATCTTCAACATCATAGGACACTTCTTCTGACCGACTACTGTGTACTGAGTTATATCAAGTTTTTAACTCACAGTGCTGATTTTCTACCTGAGCTAAATTAAATGAGTTGATATGTCCTTTTTTACCTTTGAAAATAGGAAAGAATATAGATTTGGTCAATTATTCAGTCTTTCTGGAACTAAAGATAAAATGGATTTTTCCATTCCTAACTTATTTTCTCTGGATCTGGTCTCACAAATGAGATAATCCGAGAGAGATTCAGCTTTGAAAGCAAAAGCGAATTTGATTTTCCCTGACTTTGTGAGCCAGGATTACCCACCAATTAAAGAATTAAGGTAGTAGACCAGAGACAGTGGGTTTGTTTTTAGCTGTGCAACTAATGTACTTTGATAACCCAATGCAAATAATCAACGCTGCTTCTCTTCAGTTTATCCTTTCACAAGGTGATATACTTACACACTTTGCTGGTGTGGTATTTACATGCCTATACTTGCAATTTAGACCCTTTCTACCAATGTTTGAATAGAAGCAAATATGAAAAGACAGAGAAGTAGAAGAGTATTACTTTTTACAAGTCACTTATTCTGGTGTTAGCAAAACATGCCATAGTCAGGACTCTGTGTTTATGTGGGTAGCAGTAAATATCTGCAGGTCCTTCTTCATGTGTTTGTATAACTGCACTTGTGGTCTGGGGATGTTTTAAATGCAAGGATGCAATTGTCCATGACTCAAAATGTCCATTGTGCAAACCAATAGATGCTGTCCCCCATTGTTAGCCCGGGGGAATTCTCTAACAGGGAGTGAGACTTCGTTACTCATTAATTCTCTGAAGGTGGGCAAATCTGAGGCAAAGATGACCTGAGAAAGGACATGAAGAAGCTACTTTTTATCAGTGAGTTTGTAGAGTAGCTGGATGATGAGTTCCCATTCCTTACTCTCTGTCTTTTGACATACACTTGGACTTTTTTTTTGTTTGTTTACTATTTGCTTTCAAATTTGACTGCTTATATATTATATAGTTTTATTTGTCATTGTGCCCTCAGATCACGGTGTCCATGAGTAATGCTACAACAGTTGTTATGGCTCTTAAGTTCAGCCTTCCTATATATTTTTCATATATATACATATATATTCCCATATATATTCTTATATACATATTCCCTTCATTAGACAAAATCTGAAATTTGAAAAATTAAAAATATTTTCAATTATGAGATCTTCAGGCTTCATCTATGTGTGGCAGCCTTACCAGAAGTAGCTCTATCCTCCTACTAAATCTCCAGCCTACTGGTGCAGTAGAAAAGGGTCCACGTACCCTCAACACCACTACCATCAAGGCATCGTAGACTCACAACTTCTCCTTCTGCTTCTCCAGCTAGGCTATGACTCTGTTTAGCTCTTCCTCCTTTTAAAATACACTTTTTAATGCATGAAAATTAATCTTCTGTGTCCAGTAATATTTGAGCTTTCCCTCTTACTAGCCATGGAGGAAATATTTCAGTCCTTGCCTGAAAGATCTTCTGATATAACATGGGATGCAAAGCAACAGGTTTGCCAGAAATCAGAAGGCAGAATAGAGGAAAGCCTCCCCTTCCTCTTCGTGTTGAGGAAGGAATGGGAGAAGCACTTCACCTTCACAAAAGTCATGGCTGGTCTTCCATGATCCTCAGGGTCAGGGTAGACTTTCCCAGGTATTAACATACTCAACTGCTCCTTTTCTAGTTCCAAAAACCTCTTACTCATTCATGATGATTATTGCTTTATAAATACTGATAAGCATTGAACTCTGTACTATACCAGTATTTCACTTTTGTCAGAACCTAAAATAAAAAATAGGAGGAAGGATAAAAAGTGATGCAATGACCCACATATAGGGAGGAGGAGAGATAGCTTTAGTGTAGCTGTTAAAAAAAACAGTACTTTGACTCATTTTGTATTTCTAATAACCTCAAAACATTAATATGTTATTTTTGTTTTACCCAAAACAAATAAAATTGCATTGTAGAAATTAGCATCTATGTGTCAATATGTCTATGGTACAACTCCATGCAACTTTCTTTTTTTAATGAATAACCTGACAACATTACTGAAAATGAGATATTATTTTTATTCTCATGAGAATAAGCAAAGGCAGTTCAAATAATATTTAAAAACTTACATATGAATTCTCCAGAATGTAGTGAATCATGTAATTGGAAAAGACAACCTTACACAAGCTTTTGAAGTAGTCGAATGCTTACCTTGCCCAAGATTTTTCTATCAAAGTGGTAGATTCTCTCATCTCAGTTGGTAGTGAGCAACATCTTTCACCACCTTCAAAACCTTTTCTAAAGAAAATGCAGATTCATGAACATTCAAAATATTTAATCTCTTAGTTATGAAAAATATTAAAAGGAAAAATTAGACAAACTAGTGTATTCTATGGCACGGATTATTAAAGATGTAGTAGACTGGCAAAGTTTTTACTGTGAGTTGAGTATGAAAAGTATTATAAAAACATTTAGGTTAGTTTCTTTCCCTACACACATACATATAAATCAAACAAAAGGGTTAGAAATATATGATTTAAGAAAATGGCTTCAGGCTTCTTTACCTTCTAATGTTAAACCTATAAAAAGAATCTATGTAAGTAATGCAAATTTATGTGATTTTAATATTACTGTTAATATTTTTATTACTAATCACAATATGAATTGTACAGCTCAATTACACTTATATTGATGATCCCTTGTATTCTGTAATCCAGTCAAAATTCTCAACCAACTGGGAAATTAATGGACTTCCTCATCCTTCGAAATACTGAAAATTGCATTTTTTATAGGAGTACACTTTCGAATATCTAAGACCTACACAGCTAGAGCAGTCTATAAGTTATATGGTTTCAAATATTCTAGATTGCTTGTACCTTTTTATTAATGTTGCCAGATTTCTTAATTCTCATGCTTGAGAATGGTTAATTAGTGCAGCTCTGAGTGTTGTGCCAGAGCAAGGCCTGGGGTTGAATAGTCCCAACAGCAAGTGAAAATGGGCTCTGCGTAGATAGAGAGACAAAGGGCAAATAGAGCAGTGAGAAGGCAGAGTTTGGGGAAAAGACCGATGAACCTCAAGAGGTGAGAAGACTGAAGCCCATGAAATTAGGAATAAACCATGCTCCACATGGAAAGTAAGGTAACCAGCCCTTTTCTCAGTCTTCAATAGTAAGGCCAGATGTTCTCCAGGTTTCCAGGCCTCAGCTGGAGGACAGGGATAGGGAGCAGGATGAAGACCCCATAATCCAAGGGGATGATCAGCGACCTGCTGCATCACATGGGCACACACGGGTCTGTGGGTCTGGCTGGGATCCACCCAAGGGTACCAGAGAGATGGCAGAAGTGCTCACTGTGCCACTTTTCATCATCCACCAGCAGCCCTGGCTAACCAGGGAGCTCCCAGGTGACTGGAGGGCATCAAATGTGAGGACCATCTACAAGAAGGGTTGGAAGGAGGATATGGGGAAGTACAGGCCTGTCAGCCTGACCTCCTGGCAAAGGCCAAAGAGCAGATCATCTTGAGTGCCATCACATAGCATGTACAGGACAACAAGGGCGATCAGGCCCATCCAGCAGGAGTTTATGGATGGTGGTGCCAGCAGGTATCTGTGAAATCTTCTGGCAAAGTGTTTTACCATCCCCCAGATCCTGATGGCAGAGAGAGAGGAAGATTTTGCTGCAGAGTTTTCAAGGCAGTAAGCAGCACAATGGATCTAACGATTTCAGCCCTGCCACTGACACACATGGGGACAATATGATGGAACCTGGGATGGAAATTTTCATTTTACAGTTCACTTTAAAAAAATCTGGCAAATAGCAGTAACACTGATATGTATTTTTAAAATTACATTTGCAGAGTCAAACCTTTTAGGTTAGCAAGCAGTCAAAGCTTACTCCGTGTTGTTAATAAAAACATGTTCCAGATACATATTAATGAATCACTTGATCGACATATATTACATATAATTATTGTAAAAAACATATACCATCCATGGAGGGACTAAGTTCTCACAGCTGAATACTTTAATGGGATCTTCCTAAGGTTAAAAGCCTCTATAGTGCAAAAGGTCCAAGAAGTTAATTTCTAGATAAAACAAATTGGAGCTCTCAATTCCAATTTACCTTGTTGTTCTATTTGCCATTATTCTTCTGTTTGTGTTCTCTTCCTGCTTTCCATTTGTAAAGACAAACAATACTTACTCAATCCACATCTACCAAGCATGTTGATGTGGCAGCTGCTAAAGCATGAGAAATGTTTATAAAACCGAGATTTAAGCAACATCTTATATTTAATCATGATTTATTTACCACAGAAAAAAAGAAAAGGGGGAAATGACTAAGCAAAAATAAGCAAACACTATTCATAATATTAGTTGCTTCCAGTGTGTTGAATGGGAATGAAATTGAAATTCACTTGGAAAGATACTATGTGATACTGAAATTGTAGACTTTTGTCATAAATACACACAAAGACATAAGATGCTAACAGCTGTTAAGAGGGGCTAGGAAGAAAATAAATTACATACTTTAGGAGAATACCATAGCCAGAAGCTAGCCAGTCAATGGATGGTTGAGAAGCTTGGCAAAGGAGATCTATTTTCTGGAGATGACTTTCAGTTCAGTCCCTGTGCTGGTTGCAGGAGATACACCTGTGAACTACAAAAAAATCTGTAAATTCCAGAAAAAAAAAAAAAAAAGGAAAAGGATGAGTCTTGGTCCTCCATCAAACATACATTTATTCTGTTGATATATAAGCAAAATCTTCACATAAAATTAGCTTTCAGACCGACTTTTCCCTGAATTTTGGAAACCGTAAGAAGTGGAAGATTAAAAAAGCATTAATTAATGCCTCTAGTGCATAATCATAAAACAATGAAATAACTATAATAAAGATTTTGAAAAAATCTAGACTTCTAGGTAAAAAATACATATTTCATTTTATTGCATTCCATTTCAACAAAAAATATTTATATAAGAAAATCAAGATAAAGAAGCTATGTTTGAATAACATTACACTTTTTCATGCATGCTGATAAAAAGCCAGGAAATTCAAAGTTAAGTATGACATTCCAACCCTAATGCATGTCCTGTTCTCAATCCTTCCCACCCCTAAGGTTATGATTAAGGAAAAAAGTATCATTCATAAAACTTTGCAAGCCTGATGAATCCCATCCCACCCTAACCATAGCTGTTCATTTCGTTTGTCTGTGATTACCCAAGATTACAATTTCAAACTTTTTCTTCATCATGTGGTCCCATATGGGGAAATATCAACAGTTGCTTCTTTAAACTCTTCAAATGGTGTGTAATAGCACTGTAAATAAAAAATGAACTGCACTTTACTGGCAGAACATACCTAGTTTTATTAGGTTTTTCCTGAAATATTGATTTTTCCTAATGATTTCCTGTGTCAGGGAATAATGATGTTACTGGATGTCACATTTTTGTCTGAGGGAGCCAAGTTGTGAAACCTGATCTTTGTAAGTAGGTGGTTGTATTCAAATTGGAGTCCTGTTAATGGCAGGCTGTGACACAGGAATGCATTCATACAGTCAGATGCAAGTGGGATCAGTGCCTGCAATTACTGATAGGATCAGACTGTAAAGCTTTGGCTCACTGGATATATTCTTCTTTTCAGAACAGAACTAGTCCCTGTGCTGAACTAGTAAGCTGGACTTTACCTGTTTTTTGAGCAGAGATTTCACACATATATCATTAGCCTAAAGAATAAAGTTAACTCTTAAACTGTCTATACAGGTAAACTATTTAGGAAAAAATTGCAGAGAATTCTTACAGACTCAAACTCTAGTCACTGCACAAATATACCTAGCTGTATTTGCTTACATGCTCTGGATATACATCTTACTGGATTTTTTTAGTCTTTATTCCTATTTTCTTAATTCTAGAGCTAAGGCTCATCCGACAGAACTGAAGCCTGTGTCTCCAAGCTTCTCACAGTCCAGCAGGAGAGACAGACTTGAAGTGGACCACGGTGTTCACGACAGGTGCTCCTGTTTCAGCAGAAATCAGAATGTCTCCATGATAACTTGATGCTTGGATAAGATCCAGCAGTTAGATAATATGAGCCCATTTCTAGGATCCATATTGTTTTCCTTAACTGATGGAGTGGACCAATTCTTTCTGCAGTTGAGACCCAGGGAAGTCAGGATGAGGTAACTTTGTCCTCACCTCTGTACCTTTCACCTGTCTCCAGTGTACCAAAGGCTTTCCTAGCAGTTTCAGCCAGCAAAACCCCGGTTCCTCTGGTCTGTATTAGCTTTGACCTTGATTTCATCAGCCTCCTCCTTACTGGTTTTGTTGCAAGGCACCTGAAAAACTACTAACCATTTAATTCATTTTATACATTTTCTTAGCCTCCCTCAGCTTCACTCAGACCTAAAATCCTCGAGTATAAACTCTACCACAGTCCAGTGTTCACTGACTATTTAACCTCATAATGCATTGGGACATTTGAGGACTCCAGTGATATCACATTCAATCACACTTGCTATGCTTTCATTTGAATACTATGGCATTCTTCTGACATCAAAATAGCCAGTATTCAACTACCTTTGCTTAAATATTCCATTTTTGTATAAATTCATCAGTGGTATCCATAGTGCCTTCCTGTTCACCACTGATTGAACAAGAGTCAGGATAAGATATTGTCCAAACTCTCTCTATTCCCTTGTGAGCTGGCCCTATTTCCATACCTATATTGTGTACATGTGATCCTGTCTGGTTTGTCAAGAATGCAAACTGTGATTCCAGCAGAACAGGAACCGCCCTGTCTTTTGGGGCAGTAAGGTCCTGATCCACAGACATTATTGTAATTTTAAGTTTAACAAGAAAATCGGACAGCTGCAATGTCAATAATTTGAAAGAGATTGCATTAGTGTCCCACAGACCCCACCTGTTTCTATTGTTCAGGCCAGTTTAAAAATGACAGCAACTGCCAAACTATTAATGGATCAGTTAAAGGAGAGAAGATTTTTTTTTCCATTAGATAGTTTTTTCAGTTGCATATCTAACTTTCTGGGCTTTCCAAAGCAGAAAGTACCTCTCAGGTACTTGTTTAAAACTCTTGTTTAATTAGTCATATCTGATGGAGAGGGTATCTGTATCTCAGGGTCACCACTGACTTCTAGTGAATTTTCCAGTAAAGTACAGGTCACTGTTAAAATCTATAGCATCTCAATAATTCTAAGTTCTCAGAGTGGCTGTATTTTCCTCTGTGATACTGTGGACAATTATTGGCACAGGCACACAGCACAAAAGGTGATAAAAGGGCTGGGCAGAAAAGGATATATATACTTTTCTGATAGGGCTATTAGATCAGAAAACTTGTGGTTTGAATTTTAAGCACAAGCCCTACATGAGCATCAAGAATAATTTTATAGATATTTCTGAAGAATAAGTTTGGAAATAGTTGCACAGTGGTTTGAAATTGTAGCCATCAGTTCTTAGCAACTCTAAGCACCTTGTGAGCAAAGTTTTAATTGATCAACAAGTGAAATAAAAAGATAGGATAAGAGAGGGGTGAAGAAAGGTAGGAGTCATAAAGCAAACTACATTCATATTTAAAACAAATCAAGAACACTTTGGATCACCTAATATGGTCTGAGACAATTTTGTAATTACAAAATTATGAGCATTAGTAGTTACCTCTTATGAGCATTTATTCCTCTTCTTTGACATTCTTGCTTTGTCTAGACACTGAATATCTGTGTCTTGCAGCATTGGATATTCATTATACACTGCCTCAGTTCCACACTTTCCTCAAAGTGACAAAAAAAAATAAACAAATTTAAAAAAAAACACATATTAATGGTACCACAGTTTATTCAATTTATTCTAAATAATCTAAAATATTTAATATCAGAGAAAAAACAATATTTTAGCAAAAATAAGGAGGAATAGAAAAGGATACAAAGCAGAAAATAACCAGCTTTACAAGAGGGTTCACCTTGGTAACAAGTCTTCATTTTCTGCTAGGACCTCCTTGTCCTGTCATAGTTCTGTCTTTATTGTTTCCTTTAAGAAGAATGAATACTTTATGGTTTATGTCATATTACTTTGTAATGTGTTATTAGGTATAAAATCTTGTCCCTTTAAGTTTGTGCAATATAAGCCTCTTCCAGCTCTGTTTGTCTTTGTAGCTTGTATCCTGCAAAAAATCTGAAACTAGAGAGGTGAGCAAGAGCTTCTTTCTGAAGATACCTTGGTGAAGGGCAGGACTGCCCCCTACTAAATGCTGGTTTCCCACAGGACAGTAAATTCATGTGATGTTTGACATAGGTGATGAGTTAATATTTTTCCGTTATTTTATTTCACTGTCTGAAGTAGTTGTAGTTCCACGATCATTTTCAGTTCGGAAGTGACATATATTTATTTCCTGGCATTTGTCTTTAATTTATACCTCTATGTCTTAAACTGAAGTACTTGTCACCTCAGCTAAAAGGAGCCCAAATAAGTCGTAATAGGTGCTTGGCGGGTCAGTCATAAATACATATATGATCTTTCTTCCACCGAGTGTTTTCATATAACACTTAACATTTACAGCTTTTCAACTTACTGTTGGATGCTCCCTAGACAATCCCTCTTTCCACAGATGTTTTTCCGTTCCTCCTTGCCTCATTGCTTCATTCACCAGGTGTTTTATTGAACCGTATTAGTTACAAATAAGCAAGTCTGCTCTCTCCTTTCTCGCTGGGAAACCTCTCATCCCTAGGAATAATAAAGGCAGTCCCCGTGTTCTTGGCTTCTTCCAGCCCCAGGCAGGCTGCTGAGGCAGCAGCGGTGACGGCGAGACAGGGTGGGAGAGGTTGGCACGGAGGGGGCGGTGGGGCCGTGTTCCCTCCGGTGCCCGCAGTGCTGCCCCGGCCTGGCTCCGGCCGCCCCTGCCGGAGCTGTCCAGCGTAGCTGGGCCCCGCGCACCTTCCGCGGCCCCTCCGCGGGGAGAGAGGGGACGGGGAGCGACCTTCCCACCGCATCCCCCCCAGGAAACGGGGAGCTGTCAATGACGACAAATCCCGGTGCGCGGCTGGAAATGTTTGCGGTCCTGTAGGCAAACAGGAAGTATTTTCGAGGAGAGGGATCCCTCGGCCGCCCCCATCCACCTCCTTTGATCTCATGCGTCCTGAAATCCCCTTAGAAATTGGAGACTAATTAGCCCCAAAGCGAGAGTGACAACAATGCATGACAAAGGAGAAGATTAGGTTTTAAGAAGGCAGATCAGGAGTGATGGGCAGTCATTCCTTAGAGAACCGTGTATACAAATCGTGAGCCAAAGAAAATCGATCGGATTCGACCTCGGTGTATCTGACGCTGGCAGGGATTGCCAGGGCCGGGATGTTTATTTAGGGAGAGTCTATGGTACGGGAGGGTGAGGACACAGCCCCTCTTCCAGTCTCCCAAGACAAAAGCAAAGCAATCCCCAGCGTATGTCCTCAAGGAAACCTTGATCAAAGACAGGTATTCAGCGGTGTCGGGTGTGGGTGGGTGTGTTTGTGCGCATTTCACGGTGTTCTGCGGCGTGTACCCAGCGTTAGCAGTGGGTGCGCTCAAGCTGATCCCTCTGTGCTCTGCCGGTGACCGGGACGGCTCCACCAAAGGTGTAAGTGCTGCCCTGAGTGGGAGCAGCTTATCCTCCTCTCACGGGCAGGAGGAAGGAGCTTCAAAGAAACTGCTATGAGATTGCCTGAACCGAAATGAGCTTTGCGAAGCAGCCTTTTACTGGAAAGATATTTGAACTCTGACTGAAAGGGATTTAGGGGGAATGGAGAGACGATTCCAACAGTTACTACTGGGAATGCAATATCGAGTCCCCTACAATGCTTACTTAGGCTAATGGAGGTCCTGTCATTCAGTTCCCATTGCGCTGGGATACAGGGTAAACATTCCCCGGTGACCCTCTGCGTGCAGGTCCCCTCTTCAGGACATCATTAAAAGCGTACATGCAGTTGCCTGACATCAATTGTCAGACTGTCTCCCAGGGTTCAGAGATCCCGACAGAAAGCAGGAAAACAAGCCCAGTGGAGACCCGGCTCTGCTGCTGAGGGCTTTGAGGAAGCTGAAAATCATTTGGTTGCGGGTGTGTAAGAAGAGACAAAAGTGCTCAGCAGGTAAGAGCGGAGGGTTTTGCCAAGAAGGAACTGTCCTTGATCGCTGTGACGGGATTGACTCTCTGGGGACTCCTCTCTCGGGAGCGTCCACGCGTCCCCGAGGGGATTGCATGTCTCCTCTCATCAGCATCACCCCGAGAAATTTCACAGCCGCTCTTTCTAGTCCTGCTAATCCTGTTATCCGGGGGGTTATAAATATTAACGTCGCTGGGGATGGGGGACCAAAATAAGCCCTCTGTGGAGTAAGATGTCAGCCAGCCTTTTCCCAGCCCACCAGCGCCCGGGGCTGCTGGATGAGCTGCACGGCAGAGCTCCGCAAGTGCCCTGCCCGGAGGGGCTGCTGCGCACCTCCGTGCTGGATTTCGTGGCCGATCTCTCCCTGGGCAGCCCCCAGGGAGCTCCCGGGGCCGGGGCGGGCCTGGGGCTCTGCGAGGTCACCGCCGGGCCTCCCTTCGGGGACAGAGTCCTGTCGCTTCGGGAAGAGATGGCCCGGGGTTTACCCCTGGCTGCTTTCGGAAATGGAGATCCCGAAGACGAAGAGGAAGAGGAAAGGATGTGCAGCGCTTCCCTGCTGGACAGACCTAGGAGAAAACGGGTCATCACCTACGCCCAGCGCCAGGCTGCCAACATACGGGAGAGGAAGAGGATGTTCAACCTCAACGAGGCGTTTGATCAGCTCAGGAAGAAAGTGCCCACCTTCGCCTACGAGAAGAGGCTCTCTCGGATAGAGACCTTGCGCCTGGCCATAGTGTACATTTCCTTCATGACTGAGCTCCTGGACGGATGCAGCAGGCAGGAGGCGAGCTAGGAGCGCCCGGGCCCGGCGGGATGCGGCTGCGGCCGGGCATCACCGCGGCAGCGAACAGGTGGCCTCAGTGCCTCCCTCCTGGGGAAGCAGAGCAGTGGCTCCTGCCTCGGCTTCTCACACTGCAGCCAGGACCGTGTAGGTGTGGGATGCAAAATCAGGAGTGTTTGGAGAAGCTGAGGTCGGGAGGAGTTGGTGAGAAGATGGATGGAGAGGCTCAGTGTGTTGCAGAATTGTTAATATTTATATTTTTTGTAAACGGAAGGGGTGGGAGGCGGGGAATGAAGGTTCGAGGCCTTTGGGTTTGTGTTATGTTGCCTGCTTGCTTTAATATCTTTCCAATTTGGACAAAGATTGGGCCGGGGCAGTGGAGCCTTTCCAATGCACGGAACGGGTTTCCAGTGGGTTCGGTTCCTGCCCAGCTGCTTGCCAGGGAAACCTCGGCCTGTGCATTTTAACCCAGCGCTTTCTGCCTTTTAAAAAATAAACAACAACTCCCTTTTCTTTGAAATCCAGTCTGCCAAGTCCACGCCGTGTGTCACGGGGCCGGAGAAGCCGAACATCTGGACACAACCCCTCGTTGTCACGATTTTCTTCCCGGGAGCGGCTGTGTCCTTGCGTGCGGGCGGCCGGAGCCGTGGCTCGCACCGGGCGGGAGCGGGGGCAGGAGCGCCCGGCCCGGCCCGGCCCGGCCCGGCCCGGCGGGGCGAGATGAGGCCGGCCGGGGCACCCCGCAGCCCGCCCGGCACCCCCGGGGCCGGCCCTGGGCAGCCGAAAACTTGTGAGTCTGTGGGCTTTGGTTTTGGGGACGTCAAGCAGAGAGGTTTTCTCTCTCGAGGCACATCCCCTTACAAACTCGCGCACACACACGCACACAGGCACCACGTTTCATCTGTGCAAGGAATAAAAATAATGAAATACATTCTGAAAAGCCGGAGCAGGAGGAAAGAGGAAAGCCCGAGGCGGGCATACCCGGGGATGCATCTAGGGTCCACCCCCGGGATCTCTGTCTAGCGTTAGCTAGTGATGCCTTCGCAGGCATCTCTGAAAAGCAGCGAGAAGTCGGAGCAGCGGCAGGGCATGGCCGTGACCGGGCCGGGAGTGGGGCCCAGGGTCTCCCCTAGAAGCTTCTCCGACCCATCTTGGTGTGCCTCTGTTCTCCCCTCCCGCTCCTTTTCCCTTTCTCTTTGCTGCTGACACCTTCCTTTGCTGCTGCTGGGAAAAACCTGGACTTCTCCCCGTGCTGGCAGCGGAAGGGCAGCAACCAGCCCACTCAGAGCCCGCTCTACTCGCGTTAAACTGCCCCTTCAGGGCAGTGGTTCTGCGTGACTTTACAGGACAGCCTTCATCTCCATTATACAGAACTACAGTGATATTAGTAAAATCAAGATTTACCCTGGATTCCGGCTAGTATAGCTAGGATCCCATGCCTCTTATTTCTTCTCTCGTGTTTTGTCGGCTCTGTGGTGATTCTTCTTTTTCTCATTCATTTTTCTCACTTTAATTATTATCATGAGAGATGTAATGTTCTGTATTAATACTCTAATATTCTTTCTCTTTTCACTTGTTTCCTTGGTTTCTTTTTCTACTTGTTTTTGTTGACCTCCCTGACTCCACACATTGCATCTGCTCTCCATTTGTCAAAATGCTTTTTTTTCCAAGAGGCAGTTGGATAGTCAGCACAGCTGGATCCTTTCTAGGAACTGGGGGGTTTCACCTCCTCAGATGGTTTTGTATTATTTTGGGGTTTGTTTTCTTTCTCTCTTTTTTTTTTTTTTTTTTTTTTTTTTTTTTTTTTTTTTTTTTTTTTTTTTTTTTTTTTTCTTTCCTAAAAATATAACAAGGAAAGGAACTACGAATGAACAGTATTCCAAAATCAACAATTGTTCGCATAACCCAATCTCATTTAAGTTACAATCATCTCAGGCAAAATGATGAAGATAAATTCTTTAGGACAATGAAATATGCAATTTAAAATTCACTTCTTACCACTATTTCTCTATGATCTCTCACAGTATGATTATATAACTTTTCATATTTCTTCTTGCTCATTTCATTGGATAAAATTAGAACTCTATAGCACATAGAGTCTTAAGTGAGGAGACTCATAATGTAAACATATCTGCAACAGATATTTCAAAAATTATTGGTTTTCTCTTCTTGGTTTAATAACAAAATACTGGAATTTGTTCAAGATCCAACGTTTTTTCGTATTTGTGTTAGAGATTAGAGAAAAGCAGAAAGGATATGTTACATTTTATTTTTAAATACAAGCGCATCTTGCATTATGAATCTTGATTTTTGATGGATCACTGGAAACTTTGCAGCAATACAAGCAGTAGTTACATTCTTATATGAGCCACTGATGTTAAAAACATTAGAAATTAGAAATGCAGTTGCAGTATAAGCCAATGAACACAATATATATACAGCACAGAAAAAATACCAAGATGTATTTTGAGTTGCCCCTGGGCCACACATTGATGTATATGACCTGAGAACCTGATGAAATGAGTTTGTTTGTTTGTTTGTTTGTTTGTTTGATGCTTTTCCAAAACTGGTGAAGGTTTAGCAAAAAAGCAGTCTAAATACAATTCTTTCCAAGGAACCAGTGCTGAAACTAAAGCATGTCCTTACACCCTTGAAGAGCTCAGTGAAACAGCAAGATGCCATAGTGACCCATCCCTTGGCCCCTCTGGATGTGTCAAAATCCTGGAAGTTCAGTCTGGTAAGAATATAAACCAATTAAGGGAACAGCTCCTTGTCTTCAAGCTCCTTGTCTGCAAGGAGCTTGCAGACAAGCTTCTTGATGGAGTGCAATCCCATCTCGCTGAAATAACAAAACTGTGGGGTCCTTTCTCCCCTAATCCTTGTCTCAGTCCAAGATAGCAGCATTCTAATCTGAGGAGTCAGTGCCGTGCAAGAGGCTGTCAGGCTTGGGAAGGCAGTGAAAGCCCAGCCCTAGCAGAGTGCAGAAGTGCTGCTAACTTCAGCAAGGCTTGGATTTCCCGCACTGGGGTGAACGGCCTTCCCCGTGCTCAGAAACCCTGCTGCCACCAGGGCTGAGCCCAGCTCCTCGGTGTCCCCAAAGCACAGTGCCATTATCACCGCATTAAGAACAAAAACTGACAGTGTCGATTGCCTCTGGGAAAAGATAATAAGGGGCTTTTTAAAGCCTTAGAGCTGTTTGATCATAGCCCGTTTTTAGACCCTGGTCTGAGGCTGGTTTGTTTATGTTCTCTTTGGCCACTGAAGACTGACTTTTGGTAGAAATTTGAGTTCCCATGAAGCTATCACATTACAATTAGTATTCAGACATGTAAACCAAAAAAAATAAGACTAAATAAAATCATATTTGAGAGACGTTTTGTAGCTTTCGAAGAGAAGTATAAATAATCAAATGATTTTGCCATCTCTAGTTAGATTGATCTTGTTTTACAGCTGCTGAATCTGAAAGGAGGTTGAAGAAAACTAGTGCTGGAAACAGAACAAAATATTATGATAGCACTGCAAACTTCTGCATCTACTCTGATCAGCTACTATGGTCTCATGATCATGATTGGTGTTTATTATCACATTTGTCAGCGTTTCCATTATAAACATTCAAGTGTGGAGGGTTTATAAGTCAGCTATAAAAATTCCCTCTAGGATGAAACTTGATAAGTGAAGTCTAAGTCCAACAACCCTTTTTTTTTTTTTTTTTTTTTCTTTTAAAAACTTTAAAAGATATTAGGTTTTGAAGTCATGGAGGTAATAGGCAAAAACAATGGAAAAGTGGCTTTGATTTCTTTTTCAGATAGGTGATTCTTCTCAAAGAGAATTCTTCACAACCCTACTGGCCCTTTCAATTAACTTGGACTTCTGGTTTTTGGTAGAATTTTTTTTTTTTTTTAATTAAAAATAGCTAGAATACTGAAGCTCAGAAAGTGACTGCTGTGCATGCTGAGTCCCTGTTTTCACAGAAATTTGTTGTTTTACCAGGCTTGAATCGGCAACAATGACAGGCAAGCTTTTCCTAGTAATACAAGAGAATAATTACAGGGATGGAGAGGTGTGCTGGTTGTGCTTTTGTTTGTAGTTCAGTAAATTGGTACTTTTTCTAAAAACTTGCTATATATATAATCAGATTATTTGTTCTTCAACTTTGCTCAAAGAATTACTTGTTTTAGATAGTGAGATGAACATTTGTTACAGCAATATATCCAGAATAAAAGAATTGACAGAATAAAAATATTCAATTGTATTGCCTAGAATTTTAGCTTTTTAAGAAGTGCAGCTCAAATATAATTTTTTAAATTGTATTTCATGCAAGTTTTGCTTTTCCCCCTTCTCTATCCTAGTTTCAGTGATTACATCTTGCCTGTCTGGCACTGAAGTTTAAGCCTTTGAATTTTTCATGCTACTCACTCTGTTGATCACCACCTACACCTCAGTTCAGTGGTCCTTGCATACCTGAAATTCCTGTTCCTTCAAAGAAGTCATAATAGGGAAGTAATTCTGTTATTTTTAATTTTGTAGTACGGTTTTCCACATTAATATATACTTATAAAGACTGCAACATATTCAAATGGCTGTGTGCATTGTGTTATCTTAGAGTGGCTTTTGCTGCTCTCAAAGGCTTCAGTGCCACAACAGGGACACAGACCATGTCCTCCATTGCTGAGGGGTTTTGAATGGTTCCCACAACGAGTGGTTGCACTGCAGGACAGGCTTAACTATTGTCACCCATGACTTTATTTCAAACAAATAATCAGGCACACTGAGACTCTAGGCCTGTGTATGTTTTTTGTCATACCTCTGTCAGAATTTCAAAAAGAGAGATAAAGAGTATCCTGTTGGTTTAACTGTCTCCCCTTAGCTCTGAAAGCAGAAGAAAGATAATAACTGTCCCTGTGTGCTCCAGTTCCATCTTCTCTTGCTCCAAGTCTTACAGGGGATCAAGGACAAGTAGTACATTTTATGATTTTCTACACAGCAAAGAGGAAATCTGTGTATGGAGAGTCTTCAACATAAACACATGCACTGAGAGAAGTTAATTCAGATGTTGATATTCGTTTTTATTTCTAGCATTGTTTACTTACTATGTAGTCTTTAACCTTGTTAATGATTCCAGCTTTTGAAACTTACAGTTATGAGAGGGAAGAGCGGTAGCTGTAGAACAAAGGATACAGGAATAGATAGATCTACCACAGCAACCACGATTACTGCTTGAAGGTTCATGTGGTTCTTAGATTCATGTGCTTCTTAGGTTCATGTGGGATAGATGTTGTCTCTGATCTCGCTAAAATATAGTTTAGCAACCAGTGATTTATGATTGTTCATTATTTTTTGTGGCCAAGATGAGATATATAAACATCCTGATGTCACTGCAAAACAAAAGCTGTGACTTGAAGCCATAGCCATTATTTTGGTGTTTGATGGTGAAATGGAGGTGTGCAGCTCCACCAGTCCTTTTCTCTTCATCTCTGAGTAGTGATTACAGAGAAATTATTGCTCATATCCAGTGTTGCTGGATATCCAGTATTACACTTTATAGTGCCCTGGGCTTCCTACTGAAGCTCTCAGGGCCTTGGCAGGGCTGTTTCCATGTGGAAATGTGTGTAAAGAAGGCACTGGGCCTTGTTCCCAGAGCTCTGCAGTGGGAAGGGGCCATACTCTCTCCAAGGGGTATTTCTGGGTAAAGTGCCATCTGCACCCTAAAAATATACCAAGAGACTAGAAATGTAAAGAAAAGTTTCATTTAACAGAAACTTTCGCAAGTGTAAAGGAAGAGTCAACAAAGCCTTGGCACCCAGCTCCAACCCTAGACCTGGTGGCTCTTGGAATTTGCCTTTTAACCCTCCACTTCTCTGCTCCCCTCCCTCCTGGCAAACAGAAGGCCCTTATACTTCACAGAATGTCTCCTGTAGAACACATTTATTTGGGAAAAGAATGTAAAACCTGATAGAGCTAGATCCAGCCCAGCTCAGCAGATTTGGTGTTGCAAGTGTGCTATATTTTCTATTAAAGCTGGCGCCAGCGATCGCTTTCTGCCATTCAGTCCACTCCATGTGGTTGTATATTTTCTTAATGAGGATCTGAAATCAGCCTCTTTCACTTAACTGACAGTCTGCCAGAATTATGCCATCTCTCCAAATGCAGAGATCATACGATCCATCTGTTGTCTGCAGCCATACAGGGGAAACATGTTCCAAAGAGAAATGTGGGTTGGTCCCAGAAGTATGCAATTATCCAAATGCTGAAGTGTTTCAGATGTTTCAAGGTGCTCTTGGGCCTGGTCTTGGGCACTGAAGCTCCTATGAAGTCTTTTAGAATAATGTACATAACTAAATCATTGAGTTTCCAAGAAATTTTTGGAGTACAGGCATAATTTTAATTTTTTTTTTTAAATAACTTTGAGCTGAATCAGATATTTAGGCCTCAACAACATCATCTGGGAACATTTGTGAGTACTTACAATCCTAACTAATTCACTTTTTTGTTAATATTGTATATGATACAAAATAGAAAGAGTTTTAAGTGAATGTGCAGAAAGATATTTTATTCCATTTTTATAATTATTTAATTACATGTTAGAATACTGCAGTAACTCTGCAACATCATTGACTTTCATAACTCTGCAAACTACCAGATGCAAAAGAAGTTGTAGGATGATGAATGATATTAATGGAGAAAAAAAGGGAAAAGATGATTGAGAGGCTGTAAAACGAGGGGCTATCTCAGATGGTTTTCTGCCTTACATGAAGGAGTGTGGAATTCATTTCATGTTACATCTGACTCTGTTTAAATTTTCTTTGCAGATATCTTGAATGTTGCCAAATATGATTAAACTGACAGTTTAGGCCCTCATCAGGTGCCACCTCTTTGACGTACAGAACCCAAATTTTAATAATGAGCAAATGGACCTTTCTCTGAAGTACTGATAACTGTGCTCGAACTACTGAACCAGTCCTTTATAAGATGGACTTTAAGTCCTATAGCTGCAAACACCTTTACCAGCTCCAAGGTATTAAATTTGGAAACATTCATCTATTCACTGCTTTATTCTGTCAGCTGTTCTTGGTTTGACAACAGCACAAGTCAGTTCTCACAATTATAAGTTTCAGACATCCAGGAAAAGAATGATTTCAGCATCCTCTCTCAGGTCACAGCTGCCATGCCTATGGACTGAACCACATTATGCTGAGGAAGTTCTGTGATGTTAATAGCATGGGGTTTGCCTTTGGAGAGAAACAAGTTCTATCAAAGCTATAATGGGAACACACAGAATTCACCATATTTTAAAAAATTAAAATGTGCAGGCATACCTCTTCAAATACATAAATGAAACCCCAAAAAAATAAAACTCAAAACCAAAACAAAACAAGATAAATTTCTCAACTAGTTTTTGGGAACAGTAGAAACATGAACCTTTAGCATACCATTAGCCAAATTATTTGAAGGATCCAGGGGATGAGCCAAATATTTGACTGGAGAGCATTTTGGTGCAAAAGAACAGTGTTTTTTGCCTTCAACCTGGAAAAACATGATAGATATCTGAGAAGGACACTGCAAAGGAAAAGTTCTAATGACATTCACTTCAATCCTGCTTCCCTTTACAGAACACAGTTGTTGTGAAGCTATGGGCCATTAGAAATATTTATTGTGAGGGTTTCTTAATCACTTCCATGTCACATAAACACCAAATATCACCCCAAAGATGCAGTGTGACCTCAGAGATGAAAAGAGAAGACCTTATGCCCAAAGCATTTTCTTTTGATGAGAACATCCAGTGACACATTTTCAAATGACAGAAAGTCTACACAGAGATTGGTAAAGACCACCTTGCAGTAGCATGGTGGAAATGCAGGTGACTCTGTGGAGGTTCCCTAGTGAAAACCCATGGAAAACACAAACCTGTATTTGCTGTGGTTTCTTTCCACTCCATGTATAATGCTGCACTGCCTGCATGGCATTGCTCTCGTGCATCTGTATTGCAATGGGGTGGTGCTTCTCTGCATCATTTGTGGTGCCACAGCTGTCACGGGGGAGTTGCTAATCCATTCCCTTCAAATTTTAGGTCCTTACAGTAGCACTTATTCCAGCATGGATTTCATATGCCATTTTCAAACTCTTGAGCAAAGTTTAATGGCAGGATTTTTTACCATATAATATTTTGCTAGCTTCTATGAAATAAGGAGTAGAAGAAATGCCTTTTTTCCTCACTGAGCAGTTTGGGAGGGAAATGTACAAAGAAATACAATGCCTCCCATTCCCATGACCACAAGGAATGGAAAAGCATCTTCTAGCTCTTTATTGCAACTTGTTTCTGATGCACATTAGATCTGTGGGAATAGGAAGGGCTGGTTCTCGCAGGAACAGCTGAGTGACTGTATTGCCTTTTTTCCTCCTATCTATATGCCTTTGGATTGGCCCCTTACCCTTAATGTGAGCAATTATGAAGTGCTTCTTATTATACATCTGATTTAGCATTAAGAACTTAATTTCCCAACAGTGCATCTAATCTATAAAGACGGTTATTTTTCTTCTTTTTTGGATGAAATTTCCTACCCACAGTGGATTCTGTGAGGAAATGGTAGGACTTAGACAGTTAACCTGCCAGCTACACTAACAAATCAGATAGTTTGACATCTAGACCAGACTATTAGTTCCTGCAATGAACTGACAACATGAAACCACAGATGGAAGGATTTGGTGTTGCAAAATTTTACCTGCCAAATTGGAGGCTATGATGTCCTCTCGGAAGAAACAGCCCATTCTGGGATGAATCCTCAAGAAGAAGAATGTGGCAGCTGTTTCACTTTTTACAGCAACATGACACAGTGTTATAGGAAAGAAAATAGAGAGTTATCTTAGTTGATTGAAATTAAGCCAAATGACAGTGTGCCATACCACAGCCACTCAATTACATACGTTGAATGTAGATAAAGTTGAAGTTAGCCATAATGGACTTTAGCCAAAAAACAACATCATGAATCTTTCCAAGACACTAAAGGATTTTCACTGACCAAAACTTTAACATGCTGGCAGATAACTGCTAGGTTGAAGGCCATTTGGGGATAACAAAAAGAGATCATAAACGTCACTGTAGATAGCATATGGCTGTAAGCCACTGAAATATAATTGATCAAATTTCTATCTGTTTGGAAGGAATGATGACCATTTTACTGTCAAATAACCCAGATTCAGCAAAAATTCCTGCAGACATGTCATCCAAATTATTCAAACCTCTGATACTGTGATTACAAGGAAGCAGTGCAGTAAGCTCTGTAAGGCTGTAGCTTGTTTTAATACTGGTTTCTTTTTCATTAAAATGGATGATCTAAACACTATGCATTCTTGTAGAGAAAGATTACCAACTGAACTATAAAATTCACTGTTTTGAATTAAAGCCCTTGCTATATTCCACTGAACATCCTCTATCTTCAAATTAATAACAGTATCTGCTGTTGCCAAGAGCAGCATTAGTCCTTTTGCAAAGTGTGAAAAACAAAGCCTAACATTAGATCAGACATTAGAAAATGTCACAAGTTGCTCAAATATGACGTGAGGCATAAACCTGCACATATTTTAGAGTCAGAAGAATATTTTGGAATTAGGTGTCTGTTCTGACTTTGAAAACCTGGGCCATATCTTACTGCTTAAGGTCCAGTCCATATATGCCCTACTGAGTTTAAAGCATCCTTGCACTTACTAGGTTAGCAATAACATTTCTATTATGCAGCAAATTTGTGGATGTTTCGAAGATTAAAAATTAATTATAACCTTATTGAAAAGGATTATTGTTTTAATAATGAAAAATTCCACAAGTTCAGCTGAATATTAGAGAACAATGATGGATGCTGTACTCCAAAGGCAGTCTTTCTTACATATATCTTATACTCTTAGGCTGGAGCCATTATAATTTTTATTTTATTTAAAGTTTAATTGACACTTTTTAAGACATGATCCAAAGGCCACTGAAACAGTCTCCTTAACATCAAAGGATTTTGGACCGAGTCCTTAATGAATGTAAGCACAAATGTTCTAAAAGGAGAAACAAATATTTCTCTGCTTCTGACATGAGCTATTTTTGGTGCTGCAAGGTCAGATAGTAGATTTTGGCATGAGAATGTTTGATATAGATGCTTTTCAAGGCAGAAGCAGTACAGTATTTTGTATAAATACAAGTACAGATGTTTGTTTGGAGGTCAGAGTTCATACATAGTCAAGTATGCACACAGATACGTGAACAGTGAATGTGTGTTAATTTACTTTAATATATCAATAAATTACTACCTCTCTAGAAAATTGCCTTGGAATTTGGGAACTGAGATTTGTGCTCTAGATCAGCTTCATTGTTGACCTAGTATTTGATCTTTGGTCAGAAAATGAAGCCAGGATATGGACCCATGGACAGATCAGTCCTTTCTGAGCAAGGTAACTTCATCATCATCCTGTGTTGTGGAGGAAGGAAAATAAGACCAGGGCTGTAAAATGAGGAGTAACTATGGATAGCAGGTCTTTAGGCATCATAGCTGATAGCCCATAGCACAAAACAATTATAATCTCCCCAAACTTTGATCCCTGCTGACTGTCTTTTCTGAAAGGAAATATAGCATGGCAGAGATGGAAATAAACTCCTGCTCCCTCAAAAGTTATTTTAGCTCTAAGTAGGTGTCCTTGGAAGTAAGGTAACTGTGGAAAGATTGAGATATGTGCTCATTTCTGTGAACCTTTCCCCTCTAGACTCACCTCCTCTGCATGGCTACATTCAGCCCATGTAGCCTATGGCTGGGAGGAGAAGAGGGATGGGCTCCAGGTTGCAGATCTGGCATTCAATCAGTCTACCAATCAAAAAAAACCAAAAAAACACAAAAACAAAAACCAAAACCAAAANTGGTTTCCTAATGAGAAATAATCACTAAATGTGAAATAAAAAAAAAAAAAAACCAACCCAAAAAACCCCCCCAAAAAAGCCCAAACTATTTCCTTTGCCCAGGAAAGCATATATGTGTGTTGGGATGACCTTCCATGCTCTTTCCCTCACGGCAGAATTTGCTGCCTGCTTCAGATGTAAAAAACAGCCTATTATCCTGTCTATTGAACTTCTATGTTCATTTACGAGTTATGGTTATTTCTCACATGACCTCTTTTTTATTTTCATCTGTGAGATTCCAAGAGCACCTGAAATCCTAAAGGAGACCAAATATAGTAGGAAGCATGGGGAGGATTTTTCCCAGGGTTGCAGACATGGCTAACAGGGTGAAAGCCCACTTCCATGCTGAAATTCTGGCTCTACAGCTCTGATCCTAATTGTTTGAGCTGTGGGGAATTTGAGTCCAAACATAAGAAGATGGCTTTATGGAATGGTTTGTCCATCACTGGTGCTGGAGGGCACCCTCCCCCACCTTGGAAGAAAAAAGCAGAATTTGTGGCTCAAAGGGCCTGAGGTTTAATGGAGTTTCCATGGGCCAAGTGTACTGAGAGACTGAATATATAGATTTGAGTAATGTGTGGAAGCAGCAAGAATACAAGAAAAAATATATTTATATAGTTCAGGAAAGATGGAAGAGATGGAAAAGAAAAAAAATCAAAGGAGCTGAAATAGCCAATAAGCTCCATTATTAATACAAATTACTATTATCCCCTGGAGTGTAGATAAGATTGTTTTACTAAGTGGTCTTTTCAGATTTAGATGTGAAACCGCATAAACAACACCCAGAGCCATAATTACGGGCAGAACTTCACCACAGTATTAGATATGTTGATCTCTTGTGATGAGAAAGACTGGTCTTGTCTAGGATACATGAGACAATACTACTCAGCCTTCTACCGAGGTATTTAGGATCTACTTAAACAGCCCCATCCACTGCCACAAATTATTTCTGGAGCTGAATAAAAGATTCGTAAAACGCGTGTTGAAAATAATCTCAGATCTTAATTTATTGGGACACCTGTCTCCTGTGTAGGATTGCTAGTTTGCCGATAGGGTATAGGTACAGAACGGAGGGCTGGGAGGAGACGAGGGATGCGGACGATGCCGAGGGCCGGTGCGCGGGGGGCGCAGCGCTCCCTGCCGCCGGCCCAGAGGCGGCAGGGATTGCCACAGCCTGGGAACAACCCTGTCACATCCCTTCGTGGCAGCAAGCTGCTCGGACTTTTACATGAGCGGCCACACAACACCGACCTTAAAAATTAAATAGAAATCGTTGTAGCAATTTTGACAACGAAACTGACTCGTTAGAGGAAATCCCCGTTATCCATCTGTTTTCCAGAGCTTCAGAACGAAGCGAGTGTCGAAGCGCCGGCAGCTCGAAGCCCACCCGTGGGAAGTGTCCGTGTGTCCGCGGGGGATCCTCTGCCGGATCTCTCCCCAGGACCCAGCACGGCCGCGTGCTGGGTGTCTGAGAGAGAAAAATCCCTCTGAGCTCGCTGAAACACGGGCGGACAGAGCCCTCACGGCCCCGAAGCTGGGGTGCCGCAGCCTGCCGGGGCTCCGGCCGGGCGGGAGCGGCTCAGNCGCGCAGGGAGGGCGAGCAGCGGGAGATGCTCGTCACCTTCTCCGCGACCTTGGTTCTGTGAGCTGCCGCGGGGACAGGAAGGAAAAAAGAGGTGAACGAAGACAAGAAATGGGTCCAGCTCTCGTACCCTCTCGTTTTGCCCGTTTGCTGCTGCTGAGCAGAAATTTGTAGCAGTGGGAGTTCTCAGCCTGTTTGCCTGTGTGCTTTCTGCACGGAGCAAATTACAGCATAAACGCCAGTGGGGAAAGCTGCTAGGTGCTCCCTCGTCCCTTTTGAGGGGATATGGTCCTGACCTAGCTTCCACCTAGAATCCATAGGAATTAAAATACCTGGCTGTGGAAACTAGTAGGGAAACTTCAATTGGTTTGAATGATCTTTGCAATATAAAGATAAAACATCTGAGAAAATCCCCAGTTGAAGGCTTCAGCATCAAAAACCTGCAGGCAGGGTGTCTCTAGAAGTGCATATATGTAACGCATTGCTCAATACTCCAAGGAATCACCAGCAGTGAGTTTTACCACAGCCATCAGCCTTTGTGGCCTAAATTACATGTGTGTGTGCTTGCTGTGTGGGGAATGCAGAACGGCCTTATTGCAATCCAACTGTAATTTGTGTGTATGCATGATATGTACAACACATTGATAAGAGGCAACATTGTAGTTGCAACCACCAGATCTTGAGCACATTACAGCTTAAACTTCTGCACTGATTCATAAAGAGGCAGACAAAAAGGGGCCTTTCATTCATTCATTCATTCATTCATTCTTAGAAATCAAGGAAAGAATCAACCTTTTGACCTACTCCCCTCAAAAACTGTGATGTTTCTGCCTGGCTAAGGCAGATATTGCTTGTCGCACCCTGTGAGTGTTAATGGGTCAACAGTTAATGGGTGCCTACAGAAGGGCTGGCATAAAGCTGGGGCAATTTCCCTGTGATCAACCATGACTACAATGGTCATCACAGACCAACTTACTCCTCATTTCTTCCTCCCAGGAGTTAATAATTTATTTAGCTCTGTGTTCACAGCCACACCGGTAATCTGGATGGCTGCTTTACCAGTGTTGTACCTTTCTGCACAGGTGACAAAATGCTGCAGTGCTCTGAGTCCTGCCAGCGTTCCATGTAAAAATTCATTCCACAACACATACTTTCCTGAGCTGATGCCCAGACAAGCTTGCAGGATTGGATCAGGAAGTATCTCTAGAAAGGCCCTGGATCTGTTTGCAGTTTTGCTTACTACCACGAAAGAGTGAAACAAGGTTGAAATTCTATCCAAGAAGCCAGGAGAAGACTTACACAAGCCATTCCTATGCATGGAGACATGACATCCCTTATCCTATGCTCTAAAGTGGTCTGCAGAATCAACAGTACATGCATGCACACACAAACACATCCTCACATATAAACAGTATGTCATTCTCTCTCACACAGACTCCCAGACATGATTCTCTGAGACATCCACCCTCCTCCCAAGACAGCTCCACACACTCCAGCACTAGGCAGGGTAGCTGCCTGCCAGCAGGCCTGGGGGACCCAGGCAGGCTCCCACAGCCAGCCCAGCCCAGGTCCCCAGGGACAGATCACTGCCACCACAGCCCATGTGGCCCCTGCACTCTTGCGTGGGTCTCGACAGTAACATCATGGGCTTAGATGCCCTTGCTCCTGAGCCCGTAATTTGTGAGTCAGAGATAAAACCCAAAACAAAGATGATGGGGGGAGCAGGGGGGGGTGAGGGTTGTGCAGTCCTGATTCATACAGCAGCGTGCAGGTCACAGGTAGAACCATACGAGTCCTGCTGAACACTGCTGCTTGCTTTTGCTGCAGTTTACACAAAGAGTATCTGACAGTAAGCCCAGCCATCTACTATGGTCAACTATTCCCCTCTCCTCAACTCCATTCCTACATTTCTGCACACTTTCTGTTTTTTACAAACCATGTAATACTACTTCTCCACCTGCCCTTGACTCCTCCACACCCACAGCTCTTCAAACCCTCCTCCTGCCCCATGACAAGCAGGTGATGTCCTGCATCCCATTCAAAGTTCAGAGTACCCAGACAAGTTATGCATACTGCCTAATCAGCTCAGGAGGTGCTGGCCCTTGCTCCTTTCAGGCAGCATCCTGTTCCCAGCAAGGTAATAGCTATCCAGGTTTGATTTTACCCCATGATGTTTTCTCCCAATAAGAAGAATAAAGGAAGGCAGGCTGGAAGGAAGAAAGGAAGAAAGGAAGGCAGGAAGGAAGGCGGGACGGAAGGAAGAAAGGAAGGCAGGAAGGAAGGCAGGAAGATAGGAAGAAGGAAAGGAAGGAAGGCAGAAAAGAAGGAATGAAGGCCCCTGGAGCCACCTACAGATGTTCATCACTACTGTTTCCAACATTTCTTCTGTAATGACACTGCTCAACACCCCAGAGGAACAAGTGAGGCTCTGGGTACAAACCANGCGCGGGGTCCCGGCCCTGGCAGCTCCCGGGTGAGACGCCTCTGCCGGGAGGAAAGCGAGTCAGTCCCCAGGCAGAGGAGATAGACGACTCTGTTCCCCGGAGAAGATGACAGCGTTCTTGCAGAAGCCTTGTCTTATTTCATGCCCGGGATTTATCGCTCCTCTGCCATTCCCTTCGCCCTGTCCGCCCTCACACCTCAAACAAGCCGGGAGCCCCGACCCCGGCCATGCCCGTCGGGGCGGTGACTGCCAGGCCGGCAGCGGAGGAGCGCGGTGCCCACGCAGGGAGCGGAGAGAGCTTCGCCCCCGTTTACTGACGGATGGCGATTCCCAGCTTTCTCTCCCAGGCGTTCCCCGTTTGAATCTGAGCTGTTGTTTAAAAGACACACCACCTGCTCTGTACTGCCAGCGAGCGGGGAAGGAGGCACAAAGGCGGGGGATGGGAAGAAATAGCTTTGGCTGCAGACATAGAAGAGAAATTAAAATAAATAATCTCTTTTCCCAGGAANTCAAAGTTCAGAGTACCCAGACAAGTTATGCATACTGCCTAATCAGCTCAGGAGGTGCTGGCCCTTGCTCCTTTCAGGCAGCATCCTGTTCCCAGCAAGGTAATAGCTATCCAGGTTTGATTTTACCCCATGATGTTTTCTCCCAATAAGAAGAATAAAGGAAGGCAGGCTGGAAGGAAGAAAGGAAGAAAGGAAGGCAGGAAGGAAGGCGGGAAGGAAGGAAGAAAGGAAGGCAGGAAGGAAAGCAGGAAGGAAGGCAGGAAGATAGGAAGAAGGAAAGGAAGGAAGGCAGAAAAGAAGGAATGAAGGCCCCTGGAGCCACCTACAGATGTTCATCACTACTGTTTCCAACATTTCTTCTGTAATGACACTGCTCAACACCCCAGAGGAACAAGTGAGGCTCTGGGTACAAACCAAATTATTGGTGAGAGGGAGGTGAAAGGAGAGCCAACTCTTCTTACCTTGGGATCAGCAGCTGCTGCCAACACAAGTGAACCCCTGAAGCTCTCCGGACAATGTTGTTAAGCTGAGTGAAGAGGCCTGTGATCGCAGAAGATGCATCGGGAGGAAGCCGAAAGCCGGGAAAGATGAGCAGGCTCACTGTGGGTGTGTGCCTGAGAGGCTCAGGCAGTCCTCTTTTCCTGCCCCGTCCTGTTTCCAGCTGCTTCCCAAAGGAGAAGGTTTTGGGCAGACTGCTATGTGCTCGCACCCCGGGATGGAAACCCGAGAAGGAGAGCTCTCCGAGGCGGGCAGCGAACGGAGAAGCGTCGGGACAGCTCCGGCGGCGGCGGTGCCCGCCGGGCGCTGCGGCGGGGCCGNTTTCTCTCCCAGGCGTTCCCCGTTTGAATCTGAGCTGTTGTTTAAAAGACACACCACCTGCTCTGTACTGCCAGCGAGCGGGGAAGGAGGCACAAAGGCGGGGGATGGGAAGAAATAGCTTTGGCTGCAGACATAGAAGAGAAATTAAAATAAATAATCTCTTTTCCCAGGAAATGCCGGACACGGGCGCCTTGTGGGAGGACGGACTGAAGTGAGTGGTCAGCACACACGGAGTGTGGGCAGAGAGGGTCTGTACACCCTTCTGTCTCCCGGTGTGCCAGGTTGGAGATGCGGATCCTGCCCGGTTTCTCTTAAGACGAGCTCAAGGACTGGTGCTTATGCGCGTACGAAGCCAATGCTTTATTTCCCCGCTGCCTCCATCTCTGAAGATGGCTTTCCCCGAGAGCAATCGTCCCTCCAGGCAGGATGAGACTGTGCCATTACCCCTCCCCAGCCCAGAAATGAGCGGTTCCCTCGGCAAGTCAGATCCCGGGGCACTCAGTTATTGGGAGTGCGGGGTGTGCTAAAGCGGGTCAAAATTAGGATGTGCCTGGATGCTGCCCCGTGGATGATTTCCCTTTTTCTTCTTTTCGCTACAAGCCGTGCCCGCTGCGGCGAGGAAAGCCCGAGAGGTGCGGGCTTTCCCCGGGCGCTGTTGCCCCCGGCAGAGGCACGGAGCTGTTCGCTGCCCCCCTGCAGCAGCTCGGGGCGCCGGGCACCCCCACAGCCCCGGCCCGGCCCCGCAGCACCAGCCCAACGCCGAGCGCTAGCAGAAGGAGTTGAGAGAGAAACCACCGAGAGGGAAACCGAGAAAGAGGTCGAGGTAAGGATGTGTGTGCGTGCATGTGGGGAAGCCAGATCACTTGTGAATGGCTTGAAGAAAAATAATTGGGGGAGGGCGTGGAGGGGGGGAAGCGGAAACTTTCCTATAAAACTCAGCAAAAGTCCCTCCTCTCCACGTCAGGCCAATGACACTGCTGCCCCCAAACTTTCCGCCAGCAGGAGCTATAAGAACCTCCAAGTCTTCAACTTTCTCCCAACTAAAAAAAA
>VXBR01000881.1:509475-626661 GCA_013400215.1 Cisticola juncidis
AAGTCACAGAAAAGCGCGGGGAGGAGAGGGACTCACCTGCGGCGCCGGCAGCTCGGGCACCTGCCTCCCGGGGAGAGCCACTGCGGGCTGGGCGGCTGCCGGAGCGGGCTCGGCTGCGGCCCCGGTGCTCCCCCAGCCGCTCTCGGCGGCTGCGCCCGCCCGGGTCACACGGCTCTGCCTTCACCTGCCCGCCCCGGCAGGCAGCAGAGCCGCCGGGCGAGCGGGAGCGCTCCCGCCATAAATTAGCATCCTTGGGAAGCGGGTGGTGGCGGTGGTGACGGCAAATCCAGTCCACCCCGTAAAGGGATCCGGGAGGCTAAAGCAAAAGAAGAAGAAAAGAGGCACACGCATCCACATCCCATCAGGACATATTTTATTTGCTGCACACATAACCTGCCCGCAGTAAACATGGCACAGGATGTATTTTACATTAACTTCTGCACCAGCTTCTTTCGACTTCAGTCCATTTAATGTTCTTGGCAAATCAAAGCCCGTGTCCTTTGAAGAAGGTGTGTAATTGGAGTTTAAGGCGTGTATGGAATTCCCAGATGTCTATAAAGTAAGAAGGAGCATTTGGCAGGTCACTTGAAGGTGGAGCAGGTTAAAATCACTTGTAGAAAAGTCCCGCTTTTCTTTTTTAAAAGCAAACAAGCCGGCCATTTATAAGGACCAAGTGATCGACATTGCGGGGGGCTTAGAACTACTTGACAGAGCAAGAACAATAAAGCAACGGAAACTTAATTATGATGGTAACATCCGTTTAAAAATCCGAAATAAAACGCAAAACAAAACTAAATATTCAGATCGGCGAAAAAGCTGCCCATTCTCGTGGTAATTCCCTGTCTCCTCTGCTCGCGCAGGAACACTTACACTGTTCTTATCTGTATACTCGGCTTGTCTTTGTTAGCGGACACTCCCCCGTTCTTTTCATAAAGAGGTAACATGAAATTTGCAGAAATTTTACAAAAATCCCCTTGTTCGCTGTATGGACCACAGACAAGAAAAGAAATGTATTACTCCAAATTAATCCAGGCGAACCACGCTGGGATAAAGACAGCTATAAAGATATCAGGAGCAATTAATAACAGCAGAAATAATAACGGGATAGATTTGGGACAATTAGATGTTGCTCATTTCACTTTGGGAGTATTATCAGCGTTCGTGCAAAATATTAGCCCAAACAGGATTATGGGTTCGCTTGGAGAGGGGGGGCCGCAAATTCTCTTTGCTGGGCTACAGAAATCCAAAAGCGAACTGTTGTGGTGGGAAGAAGACACGCTCTGCCCTCCTAATGCGGGGAATTTTGGAGATAGGAGGGGGCGAGATGAGGAAGGATACCCTTGGGAAGGGTGGGGGTTGCCCCCTCACGTTTAGGGTTGCTTTGTTCTATTCGGGCAGAGGCAGAGTCATTAAATAAGCAGTCAAGAAAGGAGCAATACACGCGACTGCAGCAGAGGAGGAAAGGAGAGCTTCAGAGGGGAAGGATTTTGACATGTGAAAAGTTAAGCAGGTACCTGAAGGAGGTTTATTTTGACCAGATGTTAGAGCTTTTATGAAAATGTCACGTGAAGCGAACAGATGTACAACTTGCAAATGGAGCCCCGCCTTGTAAACACTGGGAAGAGAAAGGCTCACAAAAATTCAAGCATAAATCATTCCTCCTTTTTCTATGTGTGTATTTGCACATATTTGTGCAGTATGTAGGTTCTACTTAAACTGCTTTTTATTTGTTTGTGGAAAAAATAAAAAGCAGCCGTTCTGTCCAAGCTCATTCTCCTCTTCCAGTGCATCTAACCGGTTTCCTTCCTTCCTTCCTTCCTTCCTTCCTTCCTTCCTTCCTTCCTTCCTTCCTTCCTTCCTTCCTTCCTTCCTTTTTGTTTTTCTTTCTTTTTATTTTTTTTCCTCTCCCCCTCTATCTCTTGGTCTTCTTCTCTCTTTCTCTCTTTTTCTCTCTTTCTCTCTCTCCTTCTCTCCTTCTCTCTTTCTCTCTCTCATTCTCTCTTTCTCTCTTTCTTTTCTCTTATTTCTTTCTCACCGATTGACCCTCTCTTTTATTCTCGGGTCTGTTTGATCCCGGGGAAAGTATCGGATCTCTCCTGGGAGGAGAAACTGAAACTAATCAATTGACTTCTATTTGAAGGTGGGTGGGAGCTCCTAAGAGCACAGGGGAAAGTCAGGGCTGGCAGCCCCCGGCTCTTCGGGCGTGGCAAAGGCGGGCGGCTCTGCCCGGCTCTGCCCGGGTCTCCAGAGCTCTGCCCGGCCCTGCCCGGCTCTCCCGGCCCCAGGGACCGGGGTCCGCGGGCGAGGGACCCCTGCCCTGCCCGCTCCGGCCCGGCCCCTGCGCGGGAGGGCGGCGGAGCCACGGCTCTCCAGGAAATTAAAAGCTATCCTCCATAGGTCCCTCCGTAGATACCAGCCCAGCCTTTCGGGGTGGGTTGTGGATTTTTTGGCGATGGTTTGTTTCGTTGTTGTTGTTGTTGTTGTTGTTGTTGGTTGGTTGTTGTTTTTCCCCTTTTGTATGGTTATCGCTGTTTTCCAGAAGCTCCTGCGGTATTCAGTGTAAGACCCGCGCTAGAGCCCCGGTGGCCGAGGTTACCCGTGCGGCCGCACCCGGCAGGTGCTGAGGCGGGAGCTGCGGGTCGGGAATGGCCCAGGGAAAGATCCCGCTGGAGCCAGAGGCGGGCCGAGGGCAGCCGGACTCCTGCAAACAACCTGTCTGTGTTTCGTTCACAGACTATTTCGATCAGCTGTAGATATGCCTTACTTATTTCTGCACATTTCTACGATTGGATTTGACGTATTCATTTTGAACTGCGGTGGAGGCTCTCTATTAGGTACCCCTATTAAATAATAGACGAATTTTCACTGAATTTTGCTAGACAGAAATTAATTCAGTCTTTTTTTAGTGCAAATTTTTTCAAAGGCAAAAAGGCTGACATCAAACGCATGAGCTTTCAGAATGACAATGCAGGAGTATATAATGCAGATAAATAGATGAAGGTGCTATCCATAATAGATAGCATCAGTCTAAAAATCCCTAGGGATTCTTAATCTAGATTTATTGCTTTTGAGCCCCAATCACATGATCTTGTAAAAATGTTTAAATTTTTTTCAAATAAAGGAGCCCTTTTATTTAAAGGAGTGGAGTAGTTTCCACCCCCACCCCCTTTCATTTCTTATCTATTAATGCTATAAACGACAGACTCAGGATAGTCAGCTGATATCATGATTTTCAGCAATTGCCGATTTGTACTGTATTGTATTTTAATGCAATTTAGAAAACAAAGGCAAAACAGCTTTCATGTTTGTGTCAGAATTTGAAAAGGAGTAAGGCTTCCCTTTGCGTGTGAAAATGTGTAAATTCTGGACACAGCCATCAAACACAGACACACACTCTCTTCTGAACCACAGAGCTATCAAACATGTTTAGCGGCTGAGAGAGACACTGTCTACGAAGGGGTTGTTGATGTAAGAGCCAAATTAGTGTTAATTTCAAACAGGCGGCTAATTCCTCCATGGAACCTCTGCACTTTCAAAGTGCATTGCCATGTTTCATATTTAATTATTTGCAATGGAAAATACATCCATTTCCCACGAAGAAAGATTAGCTAATTGATGGGGCTTTCTTTCTTTCCTTTCTTTCTTTCTTTCTTTCTTTCTTTCTTTCTTTCTTTCTTTCTTTCTTTCTTTCTTTCTTTCTTTCTCTCTTTCTTCTCTCTTTTCTCTCTCTCTTTTCTCTCTCTCTCTCTTTCTTTCTCTCTTTCTCTTTCTCATTTCTCTCTTTCTCTCCTTCCTTCCTTCCTTCCGCGCCTTCTGTGCCTTCCTTCCTTCCGCGCCTTCCTTCCTTCCTTCCTTTCTTCCTTCCTTCCTTCCTTTCTCTCACTTTCTTTCTCCCTCTCTAAGCATCTCAAAACACCTTTCAAATTCATGTTTTTACACCAATATAAACCAGATCCAGAACAGACTCCCTTCCCCCCTTCTCCCGGTCCTCAGATCTGAACTTAAAACATATATCATAGATCAGTTTTCATCTAGCAAATTTAGACATAGTTCCTCGACCTGTATTTTCAAAGAGATTTTGAGCTGGAGTCTGCAATATTTAATCCAGTCAGCTATTAAATGTCCTCCAGTCTGAATCAAGAATTTAAACAGGCATCTGTGCTGGGGATAATGACAGTTAAAGCAGTTTGGGGTATGGTGTGTGTGGCAGAGAGGGGGAAAACGGACAAAAGGATAATGATTAAGTCTTTGATTTGGAAAATTCCTGAGTTTTAGGAGTTCTGTCAGAGCTTTGGTGGGGGAGAACATGAAAGAAACCCCTTTGCTCAAAGGCATGGCTTTAATGGGGAGAAGCAGTACTAATAGTTCGAGACAGTGCCTGACACTGGCCTTTCTTCTGCCTGCCCCGCAGTAACACGATACCTGCTCCCCCAGGGATGGCCAGGCCCCGGTGGGCAGCCAGCCCTGCAGGGCACCCAGCTCTGCTGGACGGGCTGCTCCGATGCAGAGAGGGCTTCCTCAGGGCCCGATGCCACTGACAGGGATCCCCCAGCGTCTGTCCCCATCGGGTGGGCTTTCCCGAAGTCCGTGCCTGATGGGAGGGCTCCTGCAAGCACCCCACCAGGATGGTTTTCCCCTTTCTCCCCTTTCAGGGCCTCTTTTTGAGACCTTGGGATGGATGGGTTTGGGAACTTGAGGGTATGTAAGACAGAAAAGTGTCTTTCTTTTCTTTCCTTTCTTTCCTTTCTTTTCCTTTCTTTTCTTTCTTTTCCTTTTTTTTCTTTTCCTTTCTTTTTTCTTTTCCTTTCTTTTTTCTTTTTCTTTCTTTCTTTCTTTCTCTTCCTTTCTTTCTTTCTTTTTTTCTTTCTCTCTTTCTCTGTTTCTCTGTTTCTCTGTTTCTTTGTTTCTCTGTTTCTCTGTTTCTCTCTTTCTCTCTTTCTCTCTTTCTCTCTTCCTCTCTTTCTCTTCCTCTGTCAATTCTTGAGCCAATGGGTATTTGAAAGATGGAATTAGGGGTTGGATAGATTCCTAAAATCCTACAGGGCTTGGATCCATGCAAAAGGAGAGAAGAGCAGGACATCAGGAAGAGGGTCCACCTTTGACTTGATGAAGCACGTGTCAGATTCTGCAGTTGAGGCAATTAAAACTCGATTTTGATCAAAGGGCTTCATAAATCACCAGGAGAAGAGAGCTGGGCAGAGACAGCTGTCTGTGTGAGGAAGCAGGGGGCAGCTTCTTATCCCCACCTTTCAGAAACTGCCATCCTCTCACACTGCCTCCATGGAGTCTCACTGTGAGTGAATTTTTCCTGCTGTTTTATGGAGTCTTGTTTATTTATAGAAGCATTTCAGTAAGAAATAAATATATGGAGGGAGTTTGTGACCATGGGTAACTATCCCAGGAACAGAGGTGCCACAGAATTTTCTTTTCTTATTAGAAAAAATGCTAGATGCTGAGGAAATAGTGACAAAAATATTTCCCTTACCCCGAAGAATGGATCATGAGATGTCTGATTATCTGTGCTGGCCTCAGCCCTCAACAGCCCTGAGTGCAGAGCAGAGAGCTCATACCCAGGAGCTCCTGGCTCTCCTCTCAGCTGGCTCCACTGCTCGGACCTGGGCTGCAAAAGGGAGAGGTGGAGAGGGAAAAGGAGGACGGAAAAGGGTTTTGCATCTGAGTGAAAGCAAAGCCTCTTCATTCTTGGAGCAGAGCACAGGGAATTTGTGCAGTCCAGTTTGTGCCAGCCCTTGTCTGTGAGCAGTCCTCAGGTGTCAAGGACACTCCTGCCATTCAGCTCCCCACCAGTGCATCTTCCTATGCCAGATGTGGTGTATTATAGGAGTTTAAAGCATGAAGGGCTGCTCTTTGATACTGGAATTTAGGGGTGAGCATATAAGTGCTCTCAAGGCACTTGTCAAATTTGAGGGCTTTCTGGTGTGATTTATGGCAAGAGGCTCCTTTCTGACACTTCCAGATGCCAAACCTTTCACCTTGCAGAAAACGTGCCTGCAATAGGCAGGGTGAGTTTATGCCTGCTCTTTAAAACAGCTGCTCTGGGGTAATAAGGTGGCAGGCAAGCCCAGTAAGGAGCCTTTTTATGAGATTTGCCAGTGGTTTGAATGGTTTCTACAGTCTCCTTCCAGCATCCAGGCAATCCACTGACATGCAACACTGAACCTGTGCTATCCCTCCAGAGGAATGCCTGTCACCTTTTCTCTCACCACATCATTCCTTCAGGTTGCCTTAATTTGCACTTCAGCCAGCTTGCAAACCTTTCCCTGGCCTGTTTGTCACTTGACCAGCTGAATCATCAAGAGACTCTGAAGCTCCTTTTAATACAAGGCTTTTCAGAGATTTCTGTGAACAGGGGGCAAATATGGAGTGAGAATTTGAGACAGGAAAACAGAGGGCATTCATCTTCAGAGTCCATAAATCACCATGAACTCTCCCAGGCTATTCCAACAAGCCTGGGATTCCCTTGCCAGAGATGAGTCACAGATAAATTACCCAAGGCCCGCAGAGAACAAAAGGTTTGGCCAAAAGCTGCAAGGGGATGGGTATTCTCCAAAAAGTAGCAGAAGCCTTGCAAACACATGCCTCTCAGTGGATGGTGGAGTCTGATCTGCATTCCTGGTTCTCATGAACAGCAGGAAATAAAGCCAAAAATAGATCAAAATTCACTGTGTGTTAACTTCTTTCCTGCATTTCTTGGCAGGTGGACTCAGATGTTTGATCTCACTAAGAGACAGTTTTCCATCTGAAATTGGAATAGCCCCTCCTCTCAAACTAAATGCATCAGCAAAAGAAATTAACATTGATCTTGGCTAGGACTAGGTGGGGAAAGAGCTATCATTGTGTTAGAGTGTTATCATTGTAACAACAGCTGTCATCTGATCACTTCCTCTGTGGAGTGTCAGGATCATCTAATAAGGCTGATTTTTAAAGGTTTTTCATGGCTGTGATCAAATTATGTCATATGGAATAAAAACAAGGAGAAAGGAAGGAAGGCGTAGAAGGAAGGAAGGAAGGCACGGAAGGCACGAAAGGAAGGAAGGAAGGAAGGAAGGAAAAGAAAGAGAGAAAGAGAGAGAAAGAGAGAGAGAGAGGGAAAGAGAGAAAGAAAGAGAGAGAGAGAGAGAGAAAGAGAAAGAAAGATAGATAGAAAGAAAGAGCAAGCGAAAGAGTGAAAGAGTGAAAGAAAGAGCGAAAGAAAGAAAGAGCAAAAGAGCAAAAGAAAGAAAGAAAAAAAGAAAGACTTTTAAGATTTTTTTCCTGTGTACAGAATTAGCTGTGTTTGGTGAAAAATCTCAGATAATACTTATTGCCTATGTTAATGAGGTTAATGAGGAGAGGGAAATAGACCCCTCTGTTTGCATCCACATTATTTCAATTTACAAGTGTATCATCTTCCTCTGGATGATAAATGGATAAATCCATCTTTTAACTTTTTTTTGTGCGGAATTGGTCCTCTTTCTTTGAATCCTAGTCAGAACCTCAACAGAAAACTTGATATATACAAGACTGGCCACTCTTTTAAAGAACTTTGCTTCTCTCTCTTGTGCTTTGTTGGCCAACCAGATCAAAAGACTAGGACTGCCTTAGTCCTGCTGCATCCGTATTTCCCATGGAGTGAAAAGAAGCATCCCCAGACTTCAAATATATCAAATATTTAGCATCTGAAGGATATTCATCTTTAGCACTCAGACCAAAAAGTCAATAAAAATTTAATTATTTCTGAAGCATATGGGAGCACTTACAACACCAATAACGTGTTACTGCATCTTGGCATTGGGAAAAAGTTCAACAGCATACTTTCATCATTCCTGGTCAAGACAATCCTCCCACCAAAAAGAAACATAACCTCCTGACTGCAATTAATTCTAATTAAATAATAGTTTCTAAAATTAGCACATTGGTGATCTAACATATTGGTGATCAAGGAGGTTATTACATTCATATTACCTGCATATAATGATAGAGTTCTCCTAAAGATTCATATGCAGGAAAAAACATGGGGGTTTGGGGGTTTTTTTTGGGGGGGGTAGTTTGGTTTTTTGTTTGTTTTTTGTTTTGGGGAGTTTTTGTGGGATTTTGGGGGGGGTTTGGGTTTTTGTGGCAAACAAGGAAGTGAGTATTTTTACTGATAAATTTCTTGTTGTCTGAAATGAGTTATCTCTATTTGAATATGCAGCTATGGGAACAGAGAAAAAAAATCCCAAATATTTTTCTAAGGAAACAGAAGGGAAATCCCCAATTTTAAAGATAAAGATAGCTTCAATATATCAATCACTAGCAATGTCATGCAGAGGAACTCTCCTTATATGGACTTATCTAGCAGGATCAACTCTGTGGGAGTCCTTCAATCCAGTTCTTGGGGCAACAACCTAGGCTGCCACTCTGTTATTTTAGCATATCCCAAACTAGCTCTTAGATAAAGGGAAATTCAATCTGACACAGGTAGGACACTGAAATGAAACACCCTGAGAAGGCCTTTCTATTATTGTCACACACAACTCCTCGCAAGACTTGACTTCAATTTAGATCTATGCAGGAACAGTTTTAAACATGACATCACTGTTTCAGGTGTTATATATCAGATTCTACTGAAATAAAATCACACATCTGTGCTGTCACTTTCATTATTGTAATTAAGGAGAATAAATATGTAAGGTATCTACAACTGTATAGGGTACCTAAATCAATATACATTTAATTTACACCCTGTGTCTGTCTAACCCAAAGGAGGTCCCATATTCAAACACTCAGCTTTTGTTCATTTCCTTTGTTGATCTCACCAATGCTTTGGTCACCAGCCAGTTTTCTTCAGAAGGATTTATTCCTGCCTTCATAAGTGAAACAAATCTCTTTTCCCTTCATCCTTAAGCTCAAAGCTCATGAACCAAAATTCTGAAAAAAACCCAGTTCTGAATCAGAGCTGGATTTAGATAAGATGAGGGTAAATAATATGGGGGGGATGCTGGGGGTTTTTGGGTTTTCTTTGGGTGGGGTTGTTTTTTTGGTTTTGGGGTGGGGTTTTTTGGTCCAAATATACCACCTGTCTCTAGTATTCAGATGGTCTGAATAGCAGGTGTTTGAACAGTGATGTCTATTTCAAAAGAACATTGGCTACTACTAATTGGTTGTCAGCTTTCTGTTCCACAGATACTGATTCAGCTGGAGACAGGGCAACTGGAAGATTTTGGTTTTATAGGAGCTTTGTTAGGTTAAAAAAATTAACTCTTTTTTTTTTCCGTAGGGCTTTTTTCCCCCATGTATTATTAATCCCTTCCTTTCCTCCACTCCAAATTAATGGCAAGATGTGGTTCAAAGGACTTATTTGTCCTTAATTAATTTTTATTAATTTTTGACCTTTTAGCTTATTAATGCACATTGGTAAGTAATGTAGACATGCCAGATGAATGCCAGTGTATACCATTTATATAAGATTATGTATGTTTTGTGCCCTGTAATGGTAGAAAAAACAGTGACATCAGTCAGGAAAAAAGGCTTTTTCAAAGTTGTGTCCTGTATTTCCTGCAAGAAAGTTCTTGGAGATTAATGGCATTTGCCAAATTTACAGGACGATTTACTTCATTAACCTCTTCATATCTGAGTATATCAAATGGAAGATTTTACCTAAGTACATGTATTTTATTCCTTAGCTCAATATATAGCATTATACATTCCCTACTATTTAACTGCATATAATTATATCTCTATGGAATATAGATACATTTACACTATTGGTTATAATCCCACTGGTCTAATGTATGAACACAATTTAAACCAGGAAGTCTCAATAGCTATTCAATGAGCAAGAAGAAGAGTGTGACTGCTATTCTGAATATTTGCCTTTTCTTTACAATTATTATGTGTATTATGAAAACTGGATACCTCTATTTGATATTGTATTAGCAACAGTAAACACATTGCCTTAAAATCTGCAATATTTAATTATATATTTTCTCTCAAGACAAAACAAAACTTATTTCAGTCTTTTAAGACTCTGTTAAGGTTACCTTCATTTGTATTGTTTGTAAATTAAATATAATCTAATGTTTCCAAGAAAATATGGACTTTTATGCCTAGATTTTTATGGGAACAGTGAAGCTGAATGCTGTGTTTACTGGGTAAAGCATTGGCCCTTTTATCTCATGGAGTAGCATTTCATCCTGAACAGTCCCACCAAAGACAGTGGAGCTCTTACAGAAGTAAGGAACTTCTCACTGTGAGCTGGGATCCCACAGCTGCCAGTGCTAATTCTTATTTAAGAAGAGAGGTATTAATATCTGCAAGGAATAGTAGGCTTTTGACAAAGAACAGAATGCCAGTGTAACACACAAAAAATAAAAGGGATTCACAAAGCAGAATGTGATTTGTCGAGTCAATTTTTTACCACACATTGTCAGTTATGTCTTCCTGTCATAGCATGGCATGAATAATTTTTACAAACCATGATGTAGCAAGAGAGACTATGACCTTTTTAATTTTTTTCTAGAAGAATATGGATGGTTAGTTAGCAATATTGGAGCTAATTGTCCATGAAATTAAATTGACTGTTAATTTTAATCAACTTAGCAGTTTCTCTTGGGAAATCTTGAATAATTAATTGAAAAGACATCTAAGTAATTTTCTAGCCTGGATGTTTTACAGCATTATCAAATAGAGTTTTTGCCTTTTCCAGTGCAGACTGTAGATCTCCCAGCTGTATTAACAGAAGAACATCTCTCTCAAATGCTGTGGCTGAGAGATATGTCCTGATGTTTATTTGAGACTTCACCCACTTTTTTTCTGTTTTAAACCCCTTGTCATTGCCACTGTTAGGGCCAAGCACAGCTGTATTGAGAAGAGAAGAATCACAAGGCAAGGTGTAGCTTTCTTCATCCTCTAATGCTCAACACATCTTTATTTCAGTCAGATCCAACTGAATGCAAGGGAGAACAGTGCAGCAAATCTCTTTCTCCATTCTTACATCTCTTTCAATTTATGGTAACATTTCTGTAGTGAGTAACCTACCAAGCTGCTCCTGAAGATGTCACTGAACTAGCATTCCCTCCCATACTATCCCAGAAACTGCATTGAAATTATTTTAGAAAGACAAGGAAATTCATTTCTGCTCCTGCAGTTTGTGTGCTCAGTGACCTTGCTGAGGAGTCACACCAGCCCCTTCATTAGTTACTGATGAAGAAGTTCAGCAGTACCGGGCCCAGTACTGAGCCGTGGGGACACAACCAGTGCCAGGCTCCAGCCAGACCCTGCATGACTGATTACAGCCCTCTGGGATCTGCCATTCAGTTCTCCATCCATGTCACCGTCCACCTATCCAGTCCACGCTCCCTGTGAGGATGTTGTCAGAAGCAGTGTCAAAAGCCTTGCTGGAATGGGGCTAGACAGTGTCCTCTGCTCTTCCCTCAATCCATCCAGGCATGTTTCATTGTGGAGGGCAGTCAGGTTGGACAAGCGTGATTTACCTTTAGTGAGTTCATGCTGACTGTCCTGACCACCTCCATGCCATCCATGTGGATAGAGATGTCCTTCAGAATGAGGTGCTCCTTCCCCTTTCCAGGGATGGAGGTGGGGCTGTCTGGATGGCAGTAGCTCCCAAGGTTCTCCTTCTTGCCCTTTCTGAAGCCTGGGGTGATATTTGCTATTTTCCAGTCCTCAGGCACCTCTCCTGATGTCCCTGACCTTTCAAAGATGACTGAGTGGCCTCACAATGTGTCTGCTGGCACTCTCAGCACTCATGGGTGCATCCCGTCAGTGATGCAACCAGAGCTTTTAAATGGTGCTGAGAACAAAGCTAAGATGAACAATCCCCAGTATATCTGACTGTCAGTACTGTCACAATATCTTATTTCTTGAAAAAAAAATCTTGTTTTCTCAACACTTAATCTTTTTAGCCAAATGTTCACAAGTAAGTAAACAGAAACTTTGCTATTCCCAGCTCTTCCCTGAGGCTGTGGTGAATCAATGTTAGTTTCTTTTCATTGCACAAGCCTGGCTTAGAGACATGGGCAGGAGCTTTGCCAAGGCCACCTGCCCCAAGTCAGCCAGGCAGGCCAGGGGACCTGTAGGGGAATGCCCCACTGGCTTTGTGTGGGGTGCACAGCAGGCACCAGGGGCACACCACTGCTGAGCAGGGGCTCCCTGAGCCCAGGAGGACTCATCCCTGTGTGGTCACCTGTCCTAAAGATCTGCAAGGGCTTCCAGGGCTTCCAAACCTTCCAGTCAAAATAGTTACTGGAGGAGGCTGGTCTGGGATAATGGATCTAGCCATTATCCAGCAACACAGATTGTGATTTTCAAAGCTTTATGGATTTTATCTGAAAGTATCAGTCAGATCTTCATAATTTCTCTCCACTCAACTGCAGAGACAATTCTACTTCAATTTCAGACATCGGCTGACCTCTTTCTCCCCTCCATGGGAAAGGCGAAGGAGGAATAATCATTCACTAGTGGAAATAAATCACTATTTGATACAACATTTTCTTCATTTCTTGGCAGTTTGGTGCCTCTCCTGACAAGCTGGGATACATTTATTATTCAGCAGTAATTTTTTATGGGATGAGTATCAGAGTGGTGATATTGTTTCAAAGTGTTTGTTAATACAGCAGACAAAAAGCATTTTGTACCGATCTGCAGAGATGCTAGACACAGGTTGTGTTTATTTTTTATTATGCTTTGTAAAGGTATTAATCATCAGCCTTGCACTGAGCTTTGTTTCTCTGCACATAACATCAAAAGGGAGGTTTAAAGCTCTAAATCCTCTTCTCAAGAACGCTACTCTTGAGTATTTCTGTTTCTTGTTTTGCTTTGTGGTCACTAACCACAGGAGAAATTTGTCTTTTTTACATATGCTGGAAATAATTTACTGACTTTAGAAATATTAAACCACAAGAAGCCCCCTACATTAAAGCAACATTAAGGGTCTGCCTAAAACCCACAAAAAGGCAGGAAATTGAGACTTTAAGCTGAAACTCTGATCTGATACTCCAGCCTTAATTTACCTCATAGGGTATAGGTGTCTCCAGTGAGGGGAGTGGGAGAAAAATCTTGGTTGCCTGGGTGCTCATGTCATTCCCTTGTCTTCTCTCACCAGCTGAACACCACAATCAGTCAACAAGAAGCACCTGACCAGGTGATATCTTTGGGCACATCTTTAGATTTCTAACAGGACAGATGATTATTGTTAAAAAGGAGGGGAAAATTTCCAGCTCCCTTCTCACCTGAGAAATTTCCAGCTTCACAGAAGATTTTTGTCTCTACAGCCTAACTTGTTTTGTGAGATTGCTGACACAGGGAGCTGTAGAAGCAGACAATACCAGTAGTTTCAGAAGAATTAAACAAACTCATGGACAATGTGTTGATAAACAGAAACCTAGGGGGTGATCTACCTCTAGGATCTCTAATAATGGCTCTGGATGCTGAAGATGTACAAGACATATATATGCCAGACTCACAGTTCTGTTGTCTCTGACATCAAAGGAGTCCTGACCCAAAAGGGCTTTACTCATGTTCTTATTGTTTAACTATCCAAAATTGTAATAAATTACAGTTCCATCCTTAATTCCTATTTATTTTTCTAATTTCTCTTGGGAAAGACTGTTTCTTTTAGCTAGTTCAAACCTCAGTCAGAACTATTGAGCAAGATCTTTCACAGCATTGCTCTGCCTCAGCAGCTGTGCCACAAGGAAAAGAGTAAATGATCTGTGCTCTTCTTGTGCTGAAGAAACCCTACCTTACCCAATCTACTTTATATTTAGAGCAGGGTGCAGCACAGTCCTGTCCTGCTGTGTATTTCAGCTTTTCTCCTCTACCAACAAGGAGAGGGAAGCAGCAGCAACAAAGTGGTGCTTTGCTTCTTCTTTCTTTGCCAGTCAGCTGGAGGAAAACAACCAAATTGGGAACCACCGTGGAGTACTTGAGACAGCTGTTTCAGAGAAACAGCTTGTCTGGACCTCATAACAAGAGTTCTGTTTATATTTCCTTTTTCAAGATCAAAACCACCACTTCACTGGGTGGTTTAAGTGAACTGGGTAGGTTAATCCAAAGACAGTGAGATGGTTTTGGGGGTCTTGAACAGGTACAGAATTGTACCCATCTCTTCTGTACTGCTAGATGGGAGTAAAGTCTCAACTAGATAGAGAGCTTCTTTCAAGAAATAAGGATATAGCAAAGAAAATGTCGCTGTGAACTGAGACCCACTGTCTTATTTATTAGGACCAACAGAAGCTGTTAAATATATATATATATATAAATAGGCCTATAATAGTTAAGTCAGGGACAAATGTTAGGCTATGAACACAGTGTACACCAGTAGTACATTGTAATATTCTACCTGTGACTCAATTTTGCAGTGAAAGATGATTCTGATAATGAAGTGAATAGTGTGGGAGAAGCAGCAGAGCTGACAATTAGTAAACAAAACCCTAGTATTTTACAACATTTATATTCTGTAGTATATTTGTCCTTATGCTTCACCACTTATTTATGACAATAAAAAAATGCATGAAGCTTCATTACCATAATTGTGTAAATTTGCCAGGTTTTTGACAATAACTCCAGGTTTGTGACTGCTGACTGCAAGTCTTCATGGAAGTCACCAGGTGTGAGAGGATTTGGAGACCAGTTGAGATCAGTGCATGGAATGATCAGGGCTGGAAGAATCTGTGCTATCAAATACATTTTCTATTAAAGACATTACCTCTGTGCTCTCTCAGACAAGGGGGCTGCTCATCATTAGGCTTTAAGTATTCACATGATTACTTTAAGGCTAATATATTTTGCCCCACAGTGCTAATAAAGATTATGGTCATACCACTGCTTTGATTTTTCCTCTTGGCATTGTCTTCTTGCTGGTTTTTTAAGGCTTTCAAGAGGCAATATTCCGAAATACTGTGCATGGAAACGATAAAGTGCTGGTTGTGACTTTACTTTGAACAAATTCTCCTGCAGAGTATCATATTTAAGTAAATTGCCATCAAGTACAGCAAGCAACACAATCATTCACATTCAAACAGAGCCTTTTGATCATGTTCTACAGTGTAATCAAGAATCACATGAGAATTCAAGTACACACCAACCTCATTCAGTGCTAGCTAGGTGACCAAGAAAGAAGAATTAATTGTGGATGTCAACTAATTGGTTGGTGCATTAGCATAAAGAAACAGGCCTTTATTATATGTAAAAACTGTGTATAATTTTAACAGGCTCACATGTTCACTGCGGTCTGCAAATGTATGGTTACTCACAGCTGGAAGATTATTACCAGTGTTTCATGTGGGTACACACATGCTTCTACTCCCCCCATTTTTCTCAGATCAGAAAAAGTTTTGGAGCTTTTTATCCACAAAGCACATTAAGGTCACCAATTGGGAATTGTTAACTGATGGTTTAATTGGGGAAATGTATATACTCTGTTGAACTGCAGCCAATAATTTAACAGATAGATTTATGCAGAACAACAGACTTGGAGGTGGAATCTCTGAAAAAACACGTGGTACTGGCATAGAACTATCTCTGCCCCGATTTAAATTACAAGTGGGACAGAAATGTGACAAGGAGGTGAGAACTGATATGATCTGAAAATATCCCTTCGTTTAAAAAAAAAGGGCATATTGGAAAATAACTCTTTCTCAGAAACAATATTCATCCCAAATTCACACAGACTTAGAAGAAGCCTGCAGTTATAACCTTAACCATTGCTGGTGCCACTCATTTGCAAATAGTTTTGTACGCTAGTCTGTGAAGTCACTTCTTCAAGTGTTTTTTCTGAAATTTCTTGGAAGGTAATTCTCTCTTTTCAAACACAATCTTTAACTTGCCTTTTTCAAGTAAGATGCTGGAAACTGGCCAAATAATGCTCTTCTTGTTAAAGTGCATTTGGAAATAACAGTTGTGCCTGATGTTCAGAGTAAGTTCTTTCAGACTGTGTGATTCTATTTTACCTGCTCTTTACTTGACCTCTCCAGCAGGCTGTGAATTAAATCCTGAACTAACAAGAGTCACTAACAGGACTCCCATCAACTCCCACTGCCTATAGGAGCAGTGATTAATGAAAAATGTGAAAAAGTATTGCTGCTGGACCTTATTCTTTCATTTTTTCTTACTTCTGGACAGTGTTTGAGTCAGTTTGTAAACATATGCTTTGAGCTCCATCCTTCAAAGTATAGGAAGGCAGTTTCTACCATCCTGACTCCTACCTGGAAATGACCATGAATGAGGGATACCATTCATTATTTCTACTGGGCAGTGAAACAAGTTTGTAAAGGAAACTACCCATAACAAGCCTGTGCTGAAGTGCACCACTCCTTGAAATCTGCTGGAACAGCCAGTTCCTGTGATTTAGTGAGTTACCTGAAAGAGACATATCCACCATTGCTCTCCTCACTAGTTCCGTGTACTTGTTTTATTTAAAACTCCTTACAGTGGAATTTGCCTACAGGCACAAGTGAACATGGCCTGAAAACACCACAAGCTTCATTTGCCTCTTCCTCCTGTTGTTGGGAGAATAAACTGGAGTGAAGAGCCTGTGGTAGCCCGACTCTTGCTGTCCATCCCTAAATGAGATTGGCAACACTGAGTCTGTGTATAAAGGGGGCAACTTCTTAAGAATGGTTCCAGGACTCCTTCCTAGAAATGCATAATTAGCTCTGGCTATGGGGATAGCAGTGGCTCTGCTTTTGTGGAACAAGTATATAACTTTTTTTTAGGATGACTATACATTCCTTTATCATTTAGGAATGAGAAGGATGATGTGGAAGGTTTTACAGTTTTCTAGTGGTTTAAATCTCTAGCTCAGATTGAGGTTCTTCTTGGCTTTACTTGATTATGTTTGATATGGGCATTTTTTTGTCAGGAAAGGAATGAAGGGGACTGTATTCAGGTTGCACTCAGGCATTTCTGGTCACAGCTGAGCTCAGTCACAGACTGCCTCTTCCTGTTCAGCTTCGCCCAATTCCCTACCTAGCTCTTAGGCTACCATCCTTTACTTCTTGCTCTCTCATTGTACTTGGAGGAGGCAAAAAATGACAGGTGAAAAAAAATAATGGATCAAAAGTGTCCAAGTGAATCAATTCCATTTTTAGAGAAACAACAGAAAGACTCTATACACAGTTGTGGGTGTAGATTTTAGGGACCTCTGGCAAATGAAAGGAAGAGAAGCTGGGCATACACTCAGGTGTAGTAGAAGATTGACTACAGCTTCATTTCTAGCCTCTGGTTCAATGGGTTGTAGAAGGCACATCACCTGTCACACTGGCACTGGATGTATTCCCACTGACACTGGAGGGAGGAGGAGGTGATCCGTGAATGATGCTGACTTCACTTTAAATCCTGTTAAAAGTTATGGCAAACCAGATGCTTTCTTGGAAATAAATGTAAATATGAATTTATGTGAGATTTCAAGACTCAGTGATGAGAACTTGTGAATGAACAGAACAGCATGCTTCACATTAGAACTGAAGTGTGTATGTTTACATGTATATCCACAGCCTAAGGAAAATGGGACATAATTCTACTTTCTGCTGGGTGCTGCAGAAAGAGAAAAAGGTCTTGATTGTTCTCTTACCTTACTTTTTGGCAATTTTAAATATTGCAACCCTTGATGAGTGTTTGGCTCCCACACTTCACACTCATATTTGATTTTGAGATTGGATGAATTTGGCGTTTTATCCACCTTTCCTTGATTGTGCAAAACAATTTTTACCAATCTTTAGTTAAACATTTCGTTCTTTCTTTCCGGGAGCAAAAATACTTTCTTTTTAACAGCACTTTTTTTTTTTTTTTTTTTAAAATGTTTGAACCCTACCTCTCTTTTTGTTGTGATGAAAAATTACATTTTTTGCCTCTGTACCAAGTGTCAGCTAAAGAAGATCAGTTATGAATAGTCCATCTATTCTGCTCATCATATAGGTGAGCATCCCAAATCCTTTTGTGGTATTGCTGTCTGTTTTTCCATATGAGGAAAGAATCAGAAGAGTTATTACACATCAAAGTAAGATCTCTAAAATACCTGGACTGATTACATGTGTAGAACATCCAGAATCTGTCATCTGCAGGTAGTAACAGTGAGCTAGCCTTGGATGTCTGTGGCAGAGAGAGAAGCCAAACACAGCTGGATGCAGGGCTGGAGACATTCTATTTGGACACAGGTTGGTACAGTTGTGGTCCCACTTTCCAAAAGGTGGTTTGGATGCAACCTCTCTCATGCAGATGCTCCTTAGGTACACAACAGGCATTCCTTGTGATAGTGGCCAGTCTGTGACTCCTGTTGAAGAGAATGGAAATCTCTGGGTAAGACAGAACAAGTGCAGAGGACTGGGTGTGTTTTAAAGTGGTAGAACAAGCTGACCAAAACACTAGGAAGATCTGCTATGGGTTCAACATCCCAGATGTGAAGTATTGGACTTCTGTCATTCTCAGAACTCAACGTTTCAAGTATCCCAGGTTCAGTGCCATTTCCCCAAAGAGTAACACTTGCTGTGGTAAAGTCTTGCATTCCCTGCAGAGATGGAATTTAGTACTCTGGACCTATACAGAAGAAACTTAAAGAAATGAATGACCTTTATTTGCTTTCTTTGCTTTTTCCTGGTTTTGCTTCATTTAGTTTTAGGAATGTTTCCTTGAAGAGCTGTTTTGCATTGCTGTGGCTTATATGCTGCCACATTAATATGCTGCCATATTCTGAACTTCATGTAAGCACACTAGATATCAAAGAAATCTGCCCAAAGATACTTAATTTAGAACATACAGAAAATTCAGCCTTTCAATTAAAAAAAAAAAAAACCCAACAAAAAACACAGACATGAGAATATTTGTTCTAGTGGGTATTTGAATTCCTTGGCACTAGCACCAATACTTCAGAGAATCTACCATGCATTGAGGATGCTCTTCCTCAATTCCTCAAATAGAAGGATAATGTTAAATCTAGCTCTGGTGAGTTGTAAAGGATCATGAATGTTTTTTCCCTGCATTGTCTTTCTCTTTTCAGTCTCAATTCCAGCTTCAGAGGTAGATGGAGGCATAGGGAGAATGACTGAAAACCTCTTCAGATATAAGGGGCTACATGAGATGGTAGACACAGAGCTTTGATGAACAGGACATCAGAACTCATATGAGATGATGTACATCCAAAATAGCCACTGCAATAGTAGGTCTCCTTCCCCTTCCCCTTCCCCTTCCCCACATAAAATGGACAGGAATACTGATGAGATTCTCAGTGAGAAATGGAGCATGGACCTTTCACACTTTGCATAATCTGATGGAACAGAGAGTGAAAGATTAAATCTCTCCCAGTTAGGAAGGAAGAAATGCAGGGCTGACAGCTATCAGCTGTCCTAAATCCCCACTTCCTTAACTGTTGAACCCTAATATCCTCCAAGTTTTCTCTCATACAGCCTGCAGCCTTAATCTTACCTCCTGCACCCCAGGCTGCCACAAGTCCTCTTCAAGTGCATTTTATCTTGTTCACTCTACTGCAGGTCCTCCTCTTCTCAACTTGCTCAAGAGCAGTCATGGGCATCACTTATTTTCATCCGTTCTCTGAGTTTTTGCTGGATTTAGATTATTTTGCTATTGTAACTAGTGCCTTCTTGAGTCCCAACACTCAAACAAAAGGTGAACAGGTAGTAACAGTAAGCACTGTGTGGATGCAAGCAGTCAGCAGCTCGTTGCTTACTCAGGGTATACAGATATGTGGTAAGACTCACAGCTCAATCCATTGCAGCACCCAGTGTTTCTGGAACACCATTTTCCATTTCTTTCCCCAATGAAGCTGTAGGACCAAGGCACATAGTGAGGGTAGTCAGTGTGACCCTTTACTGTCACTTACCTCAGCCTGACAGGAAGTTAGGAGGTGATTTGATGTCATTGATTTGATTGTAGTAATTTTTTTCTGTAAATACCTGAAGAACACATCTCACAATTCCTTGAGTTTACACTAGATTTCACAGTGAGATAGATGTTAAAACTGTGGCAAAACCAGAAATAGTTTCCTAACCCTAGGGTATGGCTGTAATATCCCTACTTAATGTTCTGCATTGTCTTCTTTGTAGTATGGAAAATGCCTTACAGAGTAAGGCACCAGGCATGTACTGAAGAGTTCATTTGAAATATTTACCTTCAATATCCAGGGTATCACTGGTGGACAGCTGTCTATTGAAGAGGAAACCAAGAAAAAGCCTTTTCATTATTTTCAGCTAAAGTGGTGACATAAGATATTATGAATGCAATACATAGAAAAAGAGGAAAATGCAAGCTTATACAGCATTGCAGTTTTACGTTTTCCCCAGCAGTCCAGATAAGAAAAGCACATTTCCAGCTCTGGGGTCCACTTTTGTTGGAGGTTACTTCAGCAACCTCACTCATGCATCTGGCTGAATTTGGAGGTTACAATAATCTTCCCTTCCTCATTGATGCTGGATATACTAGAATCATTCTAGAGACCCCTTTTAAACAAAGGAATCCCTCAAATGAAACAGGTGTTGAAGATAAATCATTTTACTTGACAGTTTATATCCCTGTAGCCCTGACTGGAAAAGCTGTATCCAACTGAAAACTGATAAAATTTTACCTTCTTTTTATTATATTATTTTAGAATATAGGATTATTAGTTAATAAATCTGAAGGTTTTCCTGTTAAAAGAGGATGCTGTGAAAAAACAATTCTGTTCATCTTAGACAGTGGAAATTTCAATTGAAACTCTATTCCTTTCTTTAAAATTCCATCTCTTCATTCCTTCTCTGATCAGTCTCAAGAGCCCACTTCCTTGGCCTGCTCAGAGCTGCTGCCAGTGCTTTAATTTCCTCTCACTCTTGTAAATACAAACACAGAGTAGAAGGTTGCAATTTCCTTTGACATTAAAGTTGCAGCCCAGCGTTTTAGCGGAAGAAGTTTGTTGGTTGTGAGACTGCAGCCTCACCCTGTGAAGGTGTTTCAGTGTGCTTCTGAACAAGCCAGACTCTCACCCCAGCATGGGAGGAGTCCAGGCACTGACTGGGAATGCAGGGAAAGTCAAGATGAGCCCTGATGGGGAAGCTGGATAGGACCATTATGACCACAACTGATCCCTCTCCACCTCTGCATCACAAAATGGGTGTGAGGGAGTACAGCCTGAAGCACAGAAAGTTGGCACAAACAGACAAGCCCTGTCCTGCCACAGGGAACAGTGTGATGAAGCTTCCACTTAAGAATCTTAAGTGTGAGCCAGGCAGATGTGTGTTTAAGAGAGTTGCAGACTACTCACAAGATTTCTTTCCACAGTCCTGCTGAAGAAGCCAGTGCTTTTCCAGCTAGACAAGGGGCATGACCTCACATTAGATCCCACCCAAAATGTCTTTGATTTGGCCTGCATCATGAGCCTGGCCACTGTGTTGTGCAGAAAAACAGCAAAGGCTTTGATCTACTGCTTGCATGGGAAAGAATTTGAAGGCATTGAATCTTTGTATAAATGAAGTTTTCTTGGACCAGCCTGAAGGTTTGCTGGGCACAGCTCCTTCCCAGGAGGTTTTCTCTGATGCGAACCAGAATCATCCCAGCTCTAGCTCTAATAACCTAGCATATTTTACTTCCTTCTGCACTTTGACTTTTAACACAATCACCTTTTTAGGTCCCAAAGCAACAGTTGTCTCCCTGCTCAGTAACCCATTGGGCATTCTCAATAGATGAGGTGTCCTTGAGGAAGAGCAGACCATCTATTGCCCTCTGGAGTACGCCCAGTCCAGGAAAGCTTTAAATACCAGTCTTGAAACTCTTCTGCTGGGCTGGCTTTGGAGATGCTGAAACCATCTCACAGATACCTTAATTATTGCTACAAATGTTCATGAAAATTCTGACTCATTTTCAGTGTCCTAGGAAAAAAACACTTTTCATTCAAGAAAACACTGAAGAAATACATAAAACAGATTTAAGTAAATGGGATAAACAAAATATTGAAACTAAAAACATAATAAAATTTGTATTGTGTTTCCAGGTGTCATATAAAAAAAAATATAATTCAAAAAATGGACTCAAGACACTGGGGCTGAATTTGAAAGTCTAATTTGCATTGTTTTAACCTAACTTTAATATTTTTAAAGATTAAAGGCTACTTTTAGTTTATTCTTTCTTTTAAAGGGGTTCAATGACCTCCAGAATTCTTATAAAAGTACAGAGAGTATCAAAATCACTAAATTAAGGAAATTTCCACTACACTGAAGTAGGAAAGATTAAGTCCATTCCAGCTTTTGAAATAAGTAAGGATATTCTGGTGAGATACAGGATAAAGTTTCTCCAAAGGTCTTTAGGTTGCATTTGGAATTGAACTTTGATTGAAGAAAAAAATTAAAGAATTAATCAACACACTTTCCTGTACCAAAGGTAGTCTGAAAATTTGAGATGTCTGTGTAAATGTTTAATCTCACAATAAGAATATTTTAGTATTTTCAGAGGGGCTGAGGCAGGTGAGGAAAGAAGTGTGTTTGGATCTTAGGTTTTCGCATTATTCAGATGAAAAAGAGGCACATGAACTGTTTCTCCATATAATATAAAATGTCATGGTGTGTGCTTCTGATGTGTCCCAGGGCACACGGCACAGGGGTGCAACACCTTCCCCTGGGGAGCCCTCACCTCCTCACAGGTACTCTGATGCTCTCAGCAAAGTCTGTCTGGGGCAGAGGGGAAGCAGAGGCCAGACGGGTCCGGGGTGAACTGAGGAGATTTATTAACTGTACCACTGAAACTCAACAACTAAAGCTGGACCCCAAAGACGGGGAGCACATGTCCCGCTGTGGGTTTTATGCACAGGCAATTCACAGCAAACAACCAATGAGAATGCACTCAGGGAGGGGTCTAGGACAGGGAATACAGAACACAATCCAATGGGAATAGCAAAAGCAATTTAATGATACAAAACAGCAAATGATATATCGAGTTAAGGAAGATTGGCAAGGAAGGTTCTAGAAATAGAGGCAGGGATACAGAGATTGACAACTGGAGAAGGAGAGGATTAGGGAAGGGATAAATGCTTAAGGGCCAATGGGCAAGCTTATGGGGAGTGGCCAGCTGACAGGCAAAGGAATTGACACTTAACAGCATGTATAATTTAAATCATAACACACAAATGAAATAGAAAGCTAGCCTGAAAACTCAAAGCGAAAACCCACACCACAACAATAAAATATTTTTTTACTGTATGACACACATCCTGAGATGCATGGAAGGTGTGTGAAGGGAGTACAGATAGTGAGGGGAGGTCACAAAAGGCATCTAAAGGGATGAAAGCTGTCAAATGAGCAAACTGCATATGTTTTCCTCTGTGCTGTAAGCACATATGCTAAGAAACTGTGAAAAGAAAGAAAATCTTCCTGCAAGCTTTGCTTCTCATATTTGGCTTCAGAGCCAGATTCAAATGTCAGCCAAAGAAAGTACATAAATTCTGGGGCCCGTTCAATGGGAGGTAGTGATTCTTTTCAAAGTCATAACTTCGTAACAGAAAACCATCACTCATGGAATGTACTCCTTTTGGTGATAAACATTCTTTCCAGTTCTATTGTAAAAAAAGACAAATCAAAGAGAGAGGCTTAAGTCACACTGCACTCGCACACATGGAGCCATAGCAGAAGTGGAATTCACAACAGCTTCATGGCTAAAGGGTAACAGTAACATTCTAGCCAAGGTTAACTTGATTTGGGTTATTGCTTGGCTGGAGCATCCTGATAGATTTGCATAAGTAAATTTAAAATATTGTATTCTATTTATTTTGGAATTTATAGTTGAATAAAATCAATTTCTCTAAAAGGAGTGCATTTTGGGAAGTATTGTTTTAATCAGATAAGGTTTTTCTTGGCTAAGCCAATGTAACACAATAAGCATGGTAACAATGGCTATCACTACCTATCCTGGTTAGCACCATTGCCACTGTATTTATTTAATTGTTCTTGCTACTTTATGGACTTTTCAGTAATGCTAGCAGTGAGAAAAATCACCACCCTGCTGCCAGGATCAACATTCTTTATGAAAACTTGCTCAGCTTCTGTGAGTTAGTACTTGGCACACATTTAAGAGTGTTTTTTCCCCATCTTTACCCTCATGTTTTAACATTTCTGTTGTAAAAGTCTCTTAAGAAAAACTATTTAGATTGGGTATCACCCATCTCAGAAAGTAACCCGAACCTGAAGTTTGAAAGAGGTGTGTGAAATGCAGTTAACCAAGTGTGAGGATGGACCCAAGAGTTAGCTACAGAGAAAGGTATGAAGAATTCACAAACCTTTCCAGCCGGCTCACACATGTTCACAAAATATAAATCCTTTTGTAATTTTTGGAACGTTTCACTTCATAAAATAAATGGATTAGAGACCAGATTAAAAAAATGCAATGCAGAAGTGTGAAGTGAGGGCCTCTGTGCTGGTGCCTGTTTGCAGGAAAGTCCATGAGGATCATAGGCTGCTGTTCTTCACACCTGAACAGCCTCGGGTGTACTCAGTGGCAAACTGAACTGCCCAGAGTGCCTGAGCAAAGACATCTCTTCATGGTCCAGCCACAGCATGGTTACTCCTCAGCTGAAGCTTCCCGGACCTAGGGCACACCCCAAGAGTGTGGCTGGACCTTCCCAGGACTGGTGCATACAATTACTGAATTAGTCTAAATTCAATGTGGGCAAGATGTTCCCCTGAGGAAAATCATCAGACTCAGCATTCAGTGGAGCTAAAATGCTATATACAGCTAAGAATTAGCTCCCCTATTGTTTCAATACCATGATGGTACGTATATTCATAGCTGTGGTATGTACAGTGCTAGAGATAGACATATATGGTACATTATAGTTCTTTATGCTCACATAATTTGGGTCGGTAGCCAACCTAAATACAGCCATGGCAGTTTGGCAGATAGTCATCTAATCTGTCTCAAAATACAATTTTGGTTTTAAAACTACTTCATTAAAGTGGCATCTTCTGACTCAATGAGCTCATCTTCTGTGGGTGCTTGGTGGCTTAGCCTCTTGCTTTAATGACTATAGTTCATTTCTACCAGTCTTGCTATTGTCAATTCTTCCTGCACTCTGAAGAAGAACAAGTTCTGCAGAAGTAGCCTTTTGGGAAGGTCTCTGTAGCTGGCTCAGTAATTTTTTGGTAAAGTCACAAGAGATTTGAAACCCCTCCACACACCTCATTATCTCTGCAGGTTCAGCTTCCTAATGCAAAAAGTAAAACAGTTATTTCTTGCACATGGATCATATGTAAGAAAAAAGCCAGATTAGAACAAAAAATGTTGTAATAAATTATTCACACAAGTAAATGAATTACACTCTTGCTCTCTTCAATGACATTTTCATTTGAGAAACTACTCCTTGGCAGGAATGAAGTGATCACAGCCTGTCCTCTGGCTATAACACCTACAGAACTGCTTTGTGCTGTGCTGTGAGCACCATGAACAATATTTTAAACAATGCTCAAAGGAGTAGAGAAAGCTGCTCCATAACTCATAGGTGTGCTGGCCAGAAGTGACAGTGGTGAGCAATTTCTGAGTAAAACTGAGCTTCAAAAACAATGAGCAATCACCTCACACCTGCAGAACAACATACATTGGTTCAATAATCAGAAAGGACAAAGAAAATTACCTTTCTTATATTAAAGCCCAGAACACTTTCCAGAACATCTCCCCGAGTTACCATCCCTGAACTGTTCCCTGACCTCACAGTATGCACTATGTCACCATCTTTATTTTACATTATCAAAACAATTTCAAAGAAATTTCAACTGAGCAATAACACTTGCCCAAATGTAAAATTTAGTGGATGAATCTGCTCTTCACATTTGTAGCAACAAATCACTGAAGACATTGTAAGCACATTTTGGGGCAGAATGATACACACCAATATAAACAATAAAAGAACAAACCTAAAATATATGGAAATATTTTGTCATGGGGCATAGGGGTAGATTCTAATTAGGTAAAATGAATAAAGCAGAAAGAAAAGTGGGCCAGTAATGATGCTAAAAATGTAATTGAATGTATAATCCAGGTGACAGCATGACAGAAATGGCCCAAGAAACAGATACATACCTAGAAATGCAAGCATCACTGCTGTGCAGCCATGTTTGTTGTGTTCCTATGGAGACTGGTGTTTCCTCTGTTAAGAGTCACTACTCACTCCTCTCCTGCAGACATTAAAACCACCTATGACAGACACAAACACTCAATCAAACACCTGTGGTAATAAGCCAAGCCTATTAACATGCCAGTGATAGCTGCCTTCAGTAGCACATTTTTGTTTCAATAATAAGTCCCTGTGGGAGAGGTAGGCATCCTCAGAGTTTGGACATTTAAATCCTCAGTCCTCTGGATGTCTTATTCACAGATTAGGGTAATAAACAGAACTATTTCTGTTTCAGTAGGTTTTGGTCAGGGCCCTGACATGCTGCATACTGCACAAACAGTAATTCTAACTGAAAATAATGAATACTTATTCTAACTAAAACACTGCTCCTTTAAAACCTATTTTCAGTCAACTAGCCCATGAAATGCTGTGGAGCTGTTTAGGTAGGAGTCTCCTACAATAGCTAAGGATTTCTGTTGATCATAGTACAAGCCCTCAGGGACATGCATGCAGAGAGGATGAGATGCTGTGCTCTAGAGGTACTGCAGAAGCCAGCAGCTAAATTAAGGTTTTTTTCCAGGTGCTTTCATCCTGCTCTGGTTGATTGGTCTACTTATCCGTGTGTTCCCATTTTGGAGATCAGTCCATATAGCTGCTTTCTTCTTGTTCCCTATTGCTGCTTATCTTATCAATAGCTTTAATTCAACTTTCTCTTCTCCTTGTCATTAATTGAATAAACAGACTTCTTTAAGGTTCTATATCTCTGTCCAAACTTGGAACAAAATATAGTTTGAGAGACAGATTAATTAGTACCTTCTGCAACAACAGAAATAGCAGCACTGGGCAAAGCTGCCCTGCCAGAAATGTAGATTTTTGACTAAGGGGCTTTCAACTGCTGTTTCACTGTAAGCAAAAGTTTAATTGTCTCTTTTGGTAGATATCAAAACAGAATAAAAGTAAGAAAAAATAACCTCTATTCCAGGACTATAAAAATTGACAGAAGATTTATCTATGAGTAGCTTGTTTTTGTAGATAAAATTCACACAGATGAGCTCTTAACTTACATTCACGGGGTCTGCTTATTGCTTTAAGTCACAATTTACATTAGTTATTATTGGTGCCAGGTGCCTAGAAAGAAAATGGAACTTTCCCCTCATGATTGTTTTAGAGGCAGAATAACAGACTAGGAACAAACCACTCCACCTCTGCTGCTGCAGAGGCTCTGGGTTTTTGGAGGATTTACTTTGGAGCAGTTAACGCAGTCATCCACAGTGGAAAAAGAAACATACTCATAAACCCAAAAAACCCAGGGCAGCTCTTCTAGTCTCAATAGGTGGTAGTAGGGGGTGGCTCTAAAAGGAAGTAAAATGCTTTAGTTTATTGCAAGAGTCCTTTTAGTTTCATGCTAAACTGGGATGGAGACGTATACCTAACTGAGGCTGTAGGGATCTACATTTAGAACAAACTTTGATGAAAGGAAACCAAATCCCAAGCTCAGTGAAGTTGATAGCAACATTCCAACTGACTTCAATGGGAACAAGAAGTAGCCCAAAGTCATTAGAGAATTACTAAGAAGCTAAATTTATTTAAATGCAGATATTACAAACTTCTGTTTGAGATGGCTTTTCAGAGAAGACATTCCGGTAATAATAAGAGCTGACTTTGATATTTCCATTCTAGCAAAAGTCTTAGAAAGCTACTCAGCTCAAAATGTGCTTAAGTCATTAAAAAGCCAGGATACCACACCCAGTTTATAAAGAACAGATTCTTAATGAAGCCACTTTTTAAGGCGCTCTGATTTTCACAGAGAGGACTAGTTGCTAGAAAGCATAGGTGTGAATCTAGAGAGATTTTTCTTGCAAAATGTATATTTAAAAATCAGAAGACAGTAAGTCTGTTTTTGCTGTTTTTACACAACTCAGTCTGCTGCAATAGCTGCTGGCTTTGCATGTAAACAATGGGGAAAGAGTCAAAACTTTTAATTAATAGACTGTTGTTAAGATTAAAAGCAGCAAAACTTCAGTGCCCTGTGTCCCTGAAAGGATGGACAGCTTAGTCCCTCACTCTTTCCATAGGCTGTAAAGGGCACAGTTTGTGATGTAGCTTGCCTAGAGCACCCATTTTTAGTTTGACACGTAAGCCTGCTGGTGGTGAACCACTGTCAGTGATGACTGATAAATAGTCCATAAATAGTTCAATAGATAGTAAAGCTCTTGCAAAAGTAGGACTGCTTCCTGAAAAGATGTCACAAGGATGTCTGTGCAACCCCCCAGAAATAACTCCTTTCTGGGCTTCAGGGGTTTTGTTTAGCTTTTCAATTTTTCATATATTTCCCCAGCCAAAGTACAGATTAAAGTAATTTCAGGACTGCAATTTGAGGGATGCCATAACACTAAATTACACCCACTTAAATAATTACGTCTCTTTAGCTACAAATGATAAAATAAACGTATCATGTTTAGTGTGCATACTTAGCATGAAGTCATACAGCAGTTTACATGCAGAGCCTTACCCAAAGTAGCAGAGGGAAAAAAGTACTTCTGGAAATCTTTACTATTACACTAACATATTTGATTGTGGGAAACAATAACTCAAATGAGCCAAAGGTTATGGTAGAAAAATAAAAGTAGTCCTATGGGAATAAAAGCTGCATTTAGAAGGACAAGTTTCAATCAGCGTTCTTTATTCTCATTCTTAACATCAATTAATTGTTAAGAGGGACATGGCACTTAAATTATTGTCTTGTTCTGTTAGCTTTATGAACTTCTCTTTGCACACTTGCCCTCTCAGAACATATACAGCTACTGAAACTTTACTTTTAGTGTCCTTATTCAAGGGGGCTAAAGCAAAGCAGAAAACATGTGAGATAAGGGGGAGGTTGACACTGTAGCAGGGGGTAAGAAAGAGAACAATTCTGCAGCCAGAAAAAAAGGCCACTCTACAACAGGCAGTGAGAACTTCCTCACACTTCAGTATTTGGCCCAAGGATAAGAAAGAATATTTTTACTCTTATTAGAACTAACCAAAACACCATCAGAAGTCCCACCTGTTGCTGTTTTGATCCACAACACAGAATACATGTGTCCCTGGCTCTACTGTGTGTCCAGTCCATGGAAGACACCAGCTGCAATTGTGTTTATCCCTGAAGCCAGAGCTCTTTTGTCCAGCTTGCTGTTGCTCACACTTTGGGAGTTGCCTGTCCAGAAGGTGGCTACACACATCATCTCAGCCCTCTTTGCTCCTCCCTGGCTGCTGCACACCTGGCTGCTTTGAAAAACATATTTGAAGATACATCAGAAAACAAAGGGAAGAGAACAGTGGAAGAGTATTGATTGTTTGATTCTTGGGAACAGTTCACTCCCCTGGCATATTGGAGTGCTAGAGATATATCACAGTCTAAATGTGGCTCTGACTTTGGATCTGAATTCCAATTGGGCAAAAATGTAGTTTACATAAGTATCTGCATTGGGTCGTTTTAGTGACAGGCTTTTTTGCTGAAATTTGGGAGGAAAACTTGAGTCTGTTTCCTCAAAACTGCCTTTGTCTTTTACAGTTCTAGTCTAGAGCCACATCCTGGTTCAGGACCCATAAACCCAGGTAAATGACTGAAACCTGTGCCAATCCACAGGGCCCATAATGTCAGATTTTCTCCAAGCATATCTGCAGGATCAGGCCATGCACAAAACCAGCTGGAGCAACATGCTCCTGGCTTTTCTCCTATGCTTGGATAGCAAGGGTTTGAGAAAGGCATAGCTATGGTCCTTGCCTGGAGGGAAATGGCAAGTCAAAGCAGACGTGAGAAAACTGAAATTTGGGGGCACTAAGGGTAGCTCCAATTTACATGTTGCTTAAACACATGCTGGTTAATTATCACAGGGAGGGTGAGAGAGGGCTCAGGCACGGCCATGTGGCTCTGTGGTTACACACTGCCCCAGGAGGCAGGGGTGCAGTGCCACTGCAAGCAGGGCATGGCTGTGAACAGCAGCTGTGGGGCTGACAGGACTATCGGACACCATCAGCAGCTGACAGGGTACTGGGGAGTACATTTCATCCTGGGAATAACCACATGGCCATGTTTCCCAAACTAAGTGAAAAACAATAAAAAAAAAAAAAAAAAAAGACTTCATATTTTTCTTTGTCCCCCTTCCACAAGGTTTTAAACTCCTGGATTTGAAAAAGAAAAGATAAAGCAATTTGTTCTGAAAAAGAATGAAAACAGCGTTTGAAAAATTCTGCCCAGCTCTGCCTAATGTCCTGGAGACTAAGGTTCCCTGCAGGAACGGGAGTGACTGGGCAGGAGAAGGGACACATCTACCAAACCAAGCAGACTGCAGGTGAACATGCCTAAAAATGCCACTGGCATGCCTTTCCAGGAAAATGGTGGAATGCCCAAACTGTGGGTACAGGGGGGAGTGGTGCTGACTCAGCACAAAATCTTTTGTGTTGTACGAGCAAGGTGACATCCTCTGAACTTACCTGCCCTGAGGATCATAACGCAGCTTGGGCAGCAGAAGAGCCCAGGACCTGGCAGCCAGCAGGGTTTCAGGCAATGGTGATGCTGGATTCAAGGAGACAGGTCTTTGAAAGTCCAGCACTGAAGTCCTACAACCAATTAAAACATCATCTAAAAGCATGGGCTTAAAGAAAATGTCATAAATGCCTAAAGTGAAGTCAACATATGATTTTAAAGAAGATAGTGTTGTAGTTATAAAAATCTATATTTTCCACGTAATTCAGTGTATCTTATCTATTATCTTCAGTAAACTTCACAGAGTCCTTCTGTGATTAAGAGCATCTCCAGATACAGGGTTATTATTTTGTAACTGGTGAACAAGCTGCAGGGAAATAGTCATACAGTTTTTTTATGTAGTTCATCACCAGCAAAAAGATGTACTGAACCCTTATTTTAACAATAGCCTGACTCTGTTTCTACAGGTAGTATTCCTCAATAATCATCATTAGTTACATTTTTAGATTCATTACTTCAGTCAGCTTAATACCATTACATCTACCATAAAAAAGTATCCTGAATAGTATATAGACACCCTCCAGACCTCACACAGGTTTGCTTCTACTGTGAGTCAGGGATATAGATGCTGGAAATAGATGGTGGATATAGAAACAATAGGCATGGACACAACTGAAAACAGAAGCCAGAGGAAATATGTTTTCCAGCATCAGAAAACATACTGCATGTGTTCCAAATCTTATCTTTCTTATGAAGTCAGTCTCCTGTCTCCTACATATACAATAATTTAGTCTAAAAGTCTGCAAAGACTGTAAAGAGATTCTGCCAGCATTCCTGACAGGGTCCCAGCCACGTCAGGATTGCCTGACTTCCCACATAATAACTCTCACAGCCTGCTGCCAGGAAGTTCAGCATTAGCACACTGCTGTGGAGAGTGTGTGAAGTTATTTCTGTGTGGAAAAGAAATGGGAGAGCCAATGTGATCAATGTGTCTCTCCCCTATGACATGTTTGCATCACCTAGCACTCCTCCTCTAGCAAAGGTTGTGTCACTTATGAAGACAGTCCTGGAATTGTACAGCACACAGGGTAGTCTCCCCTGGAGCATATTCTCCTTTCAATTTCTAGACATAGTTCACAATGTCCTTAAAATTCCTTTCATGAAGGATAGGTATAGGATAGGTAATACATAGTTGGGATAATTCCTCCTATATTGTGCCTTGCTTTTTCATTCTCTTTGAACCAAAGATGGGTGTATAAGGTTGAAGCTTAGCAGACACATTTTGCAGTGATCTGATTTTAAACTTTCCTCTGAGCTGCTCAGATACTAGCTGCTATTCACAACACAGCTCATGATCCATTAGTAGGGGCAACTGTGGAGTTTTCTGGTCCTTTTCCACTCACCTCTGGCATTTACAGTGTGTGAGGCTGGGCTTAGATTTTTACTGAGATTTTTTCCTAGATTTTCTTTAGAGGGTTCTCTCCAGCAGCTTATTCTAGTTCTACAAAGGGATGAAGGATGTCCCAGACCATTTTGAATCATGTCCTACTGCTCTAAACTTTGATGGTCCTGTCATCATGTGTCCTGTGAGGACATAGTACATAGCATCCATGCAAGTCTCACTATGTTTGAAATATGGCTACACTTGTCTTCATCTTCTTGGTTGCCCATTGTTGAGGGTATTCTTAAGTAAGAGTGTATTCTGAACATAACACCTTAGACTTCCTAAGAGAGTTTTACAAGAAGATGGAATCCAAACTTACAGCTAAACAACAAATATTCTGGGACATGTACCACCTCCTTCCTTCATGTATTCACAAAGATGTTAAAACAATTTTATGTAGGAGGATCTAACAAAATGTACCTCAAAAAGTCATTCACACTACTCAGAGGAATTCTAAGTAGGCAGAAAATAGAAGCAGATTTGAGAAACCACTTGATGAAGCAGGTTTTTAAAACTCAACTTGAAATGTGGTATAGGGCTTTGCTTGACATTTATTTGTGAGGGCTTGGTGCATGAAGCCTGTGCCTGTTCTCACCTGCCCATTCACTGAATCCCTATTGCTTGGTAATAAAAACCACAACATTGTATGCTTATAAACACTTCAGGTCTTGAGATAACTTCCTTCCAAATTCCCTGTAGCCTCATCTAAAATGGTTTCGTTGCTACCCCTCACACAAGTGCAGTATTTATTGAGGTTCTTTTGTTCTTTGCAATCTACATTCAAAATCACACCAGCCAGCACATCTAGCAAGGTAAAGAAAAGGTCTAATTCCTGTGCACGCATTGTTATGCAACCCAAACAGTTCTTTGTTTTGTAAAGGTCATTTAAAAACAAGGAGTGAATAAGAGAACTAAAAACACAAGGAAACTACAGGATGTGATTCATAAAAATCCCACATCTCCTCTATATGCTCATGCAGTCTTCTTTGAAAAAATAAATAAAAGGTTTTGTTGTTTAGCAATGTTCCAGTAAGTAACACACATGCCAGAGAACATGCTCAAAACAATGAGCTAAAATTAGAAGAGGCAGATTCAGCATCTGAAGTCACAAATACACACACACTAACTTTATAATGTGAAGGCATCTGGAAGAAATATAGTCACATGGACAGTCTGGGTGCTGGCATAAGGACTGTAGCTCTGAAGATTTTTCCGTCAGCTACAAGCTCTTCGTGGACCCTCAAACAACACTTTTAATCCTATCTGTGAAAAGAGGCAAGGACTGCCCTGCTTCTGTGGCTGTTGTGAGTATGAAACCCTGGGTGTTTACAAGGTTCTTGGATTTTCATGTTGAGTGCCACAGAAATAAAATTATTTCTTCTAACCACTCAGCTGTAAAAAGTGCTCAAAAGTAATTCACTTTGAGCCATTTTGCTATTCAGAGTAGGTCTATTTCTGACTGAAATGGAAGACAAAGAAACAGAGTATACATTTCAGTGCACTATTGAGACCTCAGTATCAATAAAACTTTTTTCTCACAGATTTTTCTCCTAACTTAAAAAAAAAAGCTCTGTACAGCAGACGCTTGCTAGCCACGATCAATTCTCAGCAGACCTTACCAGCTCCATCAATAAACCACTTATATTGCCACAGAAATCACAGAAGACATGTTCAGCAGCAGCAACAAGCAGCAAGTTCTGCTAAGATCCTGTGACCAGGACCGCTCTTGCATGATGTGCCACCAAACAGTAACCAAAGGAAGAGTTACTCACACCTCAGTGGAGAAAAGGACAGCAACCATGGCTATGGATGAATTTTGATATTACAAAGAGGATTCAGGTGGAGCTGTCTAATCCCACTCCAGATTTACATTTCTGGTTCAGATAAAGCCTTTAAAGGAGATAACATGATCTATCATAGGTCAACAAAGACAGAAAGATTTCATTGCAACACTACACTGTGATGATGCTTCTCATGAAATAATTTGTTGGAAATTTTTAAGGAGAACTGGAGTACACATATTAATTTTTGAAGTTTTTCAGCACTTTTTGCTTTTTACAAATGTTGCTGCAGCTGTTATGTACTTGACTTCCAGTACAAACCCAAATGCCCACTCCAGGCAATAGCTCAAAAGGAGCCAGGACTGGCTCTCTCTGGCTCGGGTGGCAGAGATAGAACTGCACACATCAGATGCAATGACATGCACATTTACATTTCAGCTAACATAATACATATTTCTGTGACACGATTTTAAAGGGAGAAGGGGAGGCAGCTGAGAATTAGAGAAATCAAGTCCAGGATTATTTATGGATTTGTTTTCTAAGTATCCGTTGTTATTTTTCCTGCCATATTCAGTAGGTAGCACAAAGAATCATCTAATATACCCCTGTTTGTAGGTGAAATTAACTTTAACAAGACTAGATTAATTATAGACTAGTTACTAGATTAGCTACAGATGTTCCAATAAGGTTTTCAAGACTAGATTACTGAAAATACAGAGAAAAATGTTAGAATTTCAGTGGTGGTGTTGCCTAACACAACTCTAGTTGAAAAGAAGAATTTAGACAATGAATAGAAAACTGAGAAATATTACACATTATGGCAGTTATCTTCCTAACCTTTGTTCCTGTGTGAGGTCTTTCAGAATTGCATGCAGATAGGCTGGGTCACTGTCACAGCTAGTGCAGATACTCTGAGTATGGAAAACAAACCTGTACTGCCTTGGGGCAACATCAATATTTGTAATGTATGCTTTTACCCTGATAGATAGTGGGTAGATAGATAGATAGATAGATAGATAGATATTTTGTTTTGATAACAACTAACTTTATCACAGCTTAATCTTTAATTAAAATAGATTTCTAAAGAACGACACATTCCAATGCTACAACCATATGAATAGTGTAAAATTATGTTGTTTATACATAAAATATACCACAAGAGAGGTAATTTAGGATCTTACCAGGAATGGTCTATTCAATTATTAACAATCTATGAAGACATTTATGTGACAGCCATAACAGGCTGGGTATTTTTCAGTGACATGTGGACAGAGAAGTTCAGCCAGAAGCAGCATACAAGCTAAGAATATAAATTTTGCACAAAATCCTGGATCCATGCCCTTACTCAGCTTCTAGTAAAGTACAGAATTTCATTTTGGGTTTTTTTTGAACCTGTTCCCTTTTACAGTGAATCCTAGAAAAGGAATTATGAACAAGAATTGTGAAACCCTATTTTACAAGTCTCCAGGAGGCCTGTATGAATAAAGTACTGTACCTGGGCACTGTGACAACAAAGGTCAAAACCAAATTCTTCTCTTTAAAAAGAAACAAACAAATAAACAAAAAGTATTTCTAGCATACTGAAACAAAATTCCATAATTTTAATATCCTTCTCCTTTTATTTGTCAAGGGAAAGAGAAGTGGCTCAGCACATATTCACTCAGTTTTATCTCACTATTTACTCTTTTTGACAAAGAGCTATCCAACTCTTGCTACTCCTTTTAAAGCTGCCAATGGAAAGAAAGACTTTTTTCTGGGGAGGAAGGTCTCCAGTGGGAGCAGTGAAAAAACATGAGAGGAGGAATCTGAAAGAATTCACTCCCACCCATCTACAGGAGATTCCTAGAAGAATTTTTAGTCTGAAGGTTTAAAAAAACCCACTCCACTTCTCAAAGGCAAGGTCAGTTCTGGCAGGTTGATTTTAAAGCAGCAATGGTGTCTAGCTGGAATTTCTCACAAGGCTGGAATGTTAGAAGTAGACCCAGGAGAGAGGATTTAATGTACAAAATGCAGGTGAGCAGCCAGAAAGACATGATGAATGCAATTTATCACGGGGCTCTGCAATTTATCACAACAGAGTCACAGGAAACAAGCAAAACAGAGAAGTAGATAGATAGACTGGATAGACTGAGATTCTCTGTGCATGGAACTTCTTTGAAATGTGCCAAGGAAATTATATGTTACATATTCAGATTTTCAAACCGTATTTTACTGATGGAATAGAGCTGTGTGTCTCTAAGTTTGGGGTCCTTTTCCCCAGAAAAGAAAAAGATGTTATTCTGAAGAATGAAAAGAAGCTAAAATTATAGGATGCTGTTTTGCTTCACTTTAGTTTTAATCCCCTTCTGGAGCAGAACTGGATACATGCCAGGAGGAGGTAGGGGTTTCCATGTGCAAACAAAGAGCTTGTACCTCCCTCCTCTCTGCTCAGTTTTCAAGTTCAGGTGCATGAAGTTCCACACACAGAAGCAATTTCAGTCTGTGAGCTATTTTTGACAATGTGCAAGTGATCAAAACGTGCTCACAGCAAACACACTCCTTCCTCACTCCCCTGCTTTTGTGGGTGCCTTTCTCAAAACAGGTCTGTTCTATCAAGGTAACAACTCTGAGTTTTACAGCAGCAGTGCTGGAGCAATACCAGCTCTGCTGCAGAGCATTGGTGCAGAGTGCTGGGTATTCCCCACCGCCCACAAAGTAGGGGCCTTGCAGCTTTCAAAACAGTGCATGTACTATTTAAATTGCTTCTCTGGGAGGAGAATTATGTGTTCTGCAACGCCTCAGGACAATGAGCCAAAGGAACTATAGAATATGAGCTTGGTGTTAGAGCTGCAGCTCTGCAATGCTCTGCTTTGTGTGTGTTTTAGCCTGCTATGTAACATTACTTTTACATTAACGTTTGTGGTTCCTTTTTATGCACTCCAGCTTCACCATGCTTCCCCCCTTTATATTTTAACAGTCAGACTTCTATGATCCAACCAGGGTGGCATGTTCAAAGCCCCACTTCTTTTTCACACAGATTAAAAAATAAAACAGGCAAAAAAACCTCCTCAATGTACTGTACGAGTTTACTTCAAATAGCTTTTATTAACACTAGGACAAGACTATAGCCAAAGAATTATACAAAACACAAAACAAAAGGGATTTTAACAACTTGGTTGAAGACTATTTCACGCCAATCCAATGCTCATATATCTATAATCAACAAAGTTCTGGAGCACAATATTACTTAACATTACTCATTGGATACTTGCAGATACAAAAATGTATCAGGAATAATAACAATGATTCCTTTTACTCTTATGGAAATATTACTATTGACCTTTAAAAATGTTGCCCTTTGGGTCAGTCCCACTGATGCTTTATCCCTTAGAATCTGCTCTCCTGGAAAGACAAATTACAGATAAACTTTCAGAGCTCTGAGCAAAAGGACTGGTTTTTATCATGGAAACAGATAGCAACATCAATTTCCCAAGAAAAAATAGACATTTCAGCTGTGTTTCCCTAGACCAAAAAGTCAGTCTTGTAAAAACCCATGGCAGTAACCTTGCTTTGAAAGCTTTAGTTATGACTTCACCAGGTATTGCTTTATGCTTTCCTACTGCATCCTAACTTGGAATATTAAGCCAATCATAGAATTTAAAATAGCAGTCAACTAAGCAGCAAGAGACATGAGTATGAACCTGTTCCCCTAACACATGACGTAGACACGCTCATGAAGCCAGTAGAATAGATCCAGCAGTCAACTTTCTTTTGGACAGACTTTTCTAGGAGCAGAACTGGCACTTTATATCAGAAATAGGTATGCGTGGGCAAGCTCAGATCTTTTACCTGGGCTTTTTTTGCAGTTTCGTGTGGCTGGGTGCAGAGTTCAGGTTCCTCCTCTAGCTGCCTACCCCAAGCCTGTTAGAGGAGGGATTTAAGTGGTCTCTGAATCAGCACATCCTGTGGCTCTGCTATTGCAAATGTGCCTCTGGCCATGCAGGCATACCATCAAAATGGGGAATGCATGGAGATCTTGGCTCAGAATCCCTCTGACCACACAGTGCCACTGCTTGCATGCATCACTTGTCTTTAGACCATGCCCACAGAAGCATGTCTTTGTCATAAATCACACCCTTATAAATGACAGCCCAACTCACAGTGTGCTAATTGACGTCCACAGAGCAGTATTTCTGATGGTGCAGAACAATTTATATTTTGCTGTAATCTATGCTAACATGCTGAAACACAGAGCATGGCACTGGAGCAGGATGAGGGATTGTGCAGAAGAGGCATAGCTGAGAGTAGCTGGATCCTCTGTCCTTTCGGTCTTCACTTTCTGTAGTGTGTGATTTACTGGTGATTAGAACTGAGCTAGTAACAAGATCTCATGGGACAAAACCCTTTCGGATCAAGTGAAAAAATGACATTGTTAAAATCAAAATGGGTTTCTTTTGAGGTTAGAGAGGAATGTAAGTTTCACAATTTCTTTTTTTAACAGTCAGCAGACAGCCAGCTAAATAGCACTCTTAAAATACAGCTGCAGCTTGGATTTGTTACAAAAATTAAGCATTTAATTGCTGCAAGAAGTGACAAAGATAAGCGATTATCATTCCCACACCAAGGGCAGGGGAATCTGTCAGAAAAGACTTTTTTCAGATGGTTTTCTATGTGTTACAAAGGCGAATTCAATTACAGGTACAAAAAAAAGCAAGTGACATGACAAAGAAGGATCTTAAATGATAATATAGAACCCAAACTTCTTCAAATCCAGGATGAAAAGCAAGTAGCAGAAACTTGATTTAAGAGAGATCCTTTCCTGGCATGTTCCACACACCACATTCCCCCTCCCCAGGTACATATTCTGTTTTACTTCCATATGGAGTCGGTAAAAAAAACAACCAAAAAACAATAGTTCACAAAGCTCTATTGTGACCTTTAAAAATAAAACAACCATGCACGGCTATGCTTCTGGAAAGGCCACTATTGAGAAAAAAAAATATCCCCTATCAGTCATGTTATGAAGTGTCTGCTGGGGGCTGAGAACTTCTTGGGCAAATGCACAGTACACACATCAACACACATGGCAGCTGCTGCTGCTGCTGCTTACGAGAGAAAATAGCCAGGTTCACATCTGCATGAGTGTGGGCAGGCTGGTGGGACAGAGGAGGCATTTCCCAAATACTAAATGCTTGCTGAGAACCTCTTTGCCCCTGCAAGAGAATAGGAGTTAGTCATTTTACAGCCATCAGTGCTTTTGGAAAAGTTCCCTTTAATTCTTTGTCCCAGACACATTGCCCCGAAAGTGTCCTGCTGTCTGTCTACAAAAATTAGTCAGTCTCTACATTCTTGTTCTCTACAGGACCTCTGGTGTTGGCTGCAGCAAAACCTTTCTAATATTTCATCTCTGGTTATGACTCTCAGCTTTTCAGAGAGGCTGCACTTAGATAAGACACCAACTAAAATACCACATACTCTAGAGAGGAGTTTGTTTTGCCACTTATATTCAGCCTGCAGCATGTTGTTGACTTTTTTTGCAAAGAAAAGGCATAGCTGTCTTTATTTGCATAACATTTTCTCTTTCTTTTATGATGTTTATTTAAGATAGCTTAATGATTTTACTTTTCTCAGATGTACTTGCTTGGAATTAGTTGCTTCATTTGCACTGAAAGAAAAATTAAGAAGGTAAATGGTTTTAAAAAAAGAATAATTCTGTCATCTTTACACTGGCAAAATTCCCATGAACTTTGATTACCCACTAGAAATCTTGCCTCAAAAGAGATCATATAATCAAGCTGCAAATTATATTAAAACCAAATGAGCATATGCAGAATTCTTCCACAGAGTCCAAAAATGAAGTGTGAGGCACTCATGAAGGTCTCAGCAGTTCTGAGAGTTGCTGTTCATCACTGTTCTTACTGCAGCCCAGGTAAGAGCCTTAAGCTGGATAAAAATCATTCTTTTCTTGGTCTCCTGAGTCATGTCTCTTTTTAGTTTTCAGTTTGTACTATGAACCGAAGGACCTAAGAATACAAGAAAGGTACAAGAAAAGCATAGTAATACAAGAAATGCTCCACTGAGCTTAATATTTAGGTCCTAATACTGCAGAAGAAAATGAACTGGAGCAAGCATGTTAGTGGGGCTTGCTGCTGAGGCATCTCTCTTTCTGGTGCTTGGTGACTGGTGCAGGGGCAGAGCTCAGATTTCTTCAGGTTTTCCCCATGAGGCAAAGCTTTGCTGCTGATGGCACTGGCAGCCTGGGGAGAAGATGCTGTGGGATGTCCTGCCTGCCTGCAGCCCTCGTGCCACCAGGACCAGGCAGAGGGTCACACTTGCTCCCAGTGCTCCCCGCTTTCTACCCAGCTTCACCTTCCCCATGGAGTCACACACAGAAACTGCCCTTATCCCATCTTGTTTATGCATTTCAGCTCGGTTTTAGATGTAATCTAAGCTCAGACACAGATATTTTGGCAGCCAACTTGAAATATCTGGGACTGAATTTTCAGAGGTGTCAATCTCTGTAGCCTGGGGGAAAGGACTGTGGGAGACATGAGACTTTGATGTTTCCTCAAAAATCTGAACTTTTACATTTGAAACACACAGTTCATGTATCTTTCTGAAATTCTTGCAATCTGTTGTTGAATCCAGTTAAAACTGGGCATTTTTAAGAGTGTCTATGTGAATATTTCCCTAGAACTATGACTAAAATTGCTGGAAGATATTTTAACTCCAGTCCATGGGGAGCTATTGACAGTAATAAAAAATACTGTGAGAAGAAAACAGCAGCAAGTGAAACTGCCCTCTCAGAAAGCCCAGGTCTGCTTTGAAGGAAGTGTTGACATTCACCATAAGACTCAATCATTTCCCAGAGGGTTCTAAGATGCCTTGGAATGACATAATCAAAAAGCAATGGTGCTCTTGACTTAAAGGGGTAAAGAAAAGCAGGGCCCAATCCATCTTCCATTGAAATCAAAGAGGACTTTGCTATTGACTTCAGTCAGAACAGAGTTCTGGATGCAATCTGTGTGCAGTTTATTAGCACACTTGTTTATCCAAACGATCCTAACTTCTAGCCACAGCATGTCTAGATATCTGCCTGGGACTGCATCTGTACAAATGTGTAAGTGTGAGTTTATAATGTAGTTTAATTCAAATTATTCTGGCATTTTAAAAACATTTCTAGCTAAAAAGGACAGCTTTAGCTGATTCGCATCTCAGAAGACAGACTTTGATTGGAAAAGCTCGTAACTCACATTTCAGGTTGCAAGTCATATACAAGTTCATGCAAGCTAAGGACACAAACAGATTTTAGGGTTAATTGTAAAATTATGTTACTATGTACTCAATTAAAAGTTTGCAGCCATGATTTGAAAATGTGAAAAGCTCTACAAATTACCCAACTCATCAGCTATAGCCCTTGGTTTCCTTGAAGGGAAATTTCTTTGATGACCATAACAAAATCACAGTAAATGGCAAGTCAGATTGCCATCAGGAGTCTGCTCAAAATGCAGGAGGAACTCCTGATTGCTTTAGTCATGTGAACAACCCCTTCAGAACAGCCCAGAGTCAGGCAAGGTGGCTTACACCAGGAATTAATTTAGCCTGCTGGGACTCTTTGCATTACTAAAACGAGCATGGTTTTGGCTTGTAAATGGGGGGTAGAATTTTATTTCACTTTCTGAGGGTCAGAATTTTATTTCCCTTTCTAAGGGGCATACATTCATTTCAGAGTAAACCTTTCAGAATAAAAGTTTACTTCACATTATAGGAAATGACATCCCTTTTTTTAGATTTCCCTTTTCAAAGCATGCCTCAGATTTCTAACTTGTAGTGAAGAGCTTTGGTATAAGTAATAAAAGTCTTTAAAATTAGAATGCTAATCATAAACAAACCCAAATGCATGAAAGATATAGTCTGACTGCATAACAAAAGAGAATTATATAATTCTATTTGAGTGAAATCTTTCATCTTTGATTTACAGGTTTGAGTCTGCCTATAACTGAAACCATATTGTTCCATATCTTTCATATCATGGCCTTCCCCGAAATCTTGTTTTAATTAAGGTTCCTTTCAGATTTTAGAATAAAAAGCATGACAGTCTTCACTTATGGCTTTAATATAGAGATACTTTTTTTTTTCTTTTTTGAATTTGGAAAATATATAAAAAATTAACATCCCTTGCTTTTAAAAGCTGAGCAAGCTATCAAATACTGCAAGCTGAATACTTCAAGGTATCTCCTGGGGTTCATTAGGTGAGAAAGTTGTAAACAAAATAAAAGTTACTGTAGCAGAGTTTTGCTCATTTGAAGTACTCTTCCATACATGCCCATCTCTCTCTCTCTGACAGTAAGGCAACACGTGTAACAGTTTAAGCGTTCATTTTCAGCTAAAGGCACAACTCTATGGTACGTTCTCAAACATGGAGTTAAACAACTAAAGTCACATTGCAGGGAGATCTTGCTGCACTTCAGGGATCTAAAATAAAGCTTAAACCCTTTGAAGCTTTTAAGCAACATCAGTCCTCTCGGTGCAGAACTACATAAAAGAATCAGTTCGTGCTCACATCACGACCTGTAAAAAACACTCCCACAGAACCTCCACAGAAACACCTGAGCCTCAAATGAGCTGCACGCAGTTACTGAAGGTCGCTGCTTTGGAGTCAGAACGCAGAAACATCTCAGAACAAACCAAAAACACGTTTGAAAAACTATCCACACTCGATCTCTGCTGCACATATGGCGAGCGCTACTGTCAACTACGGAGGCTACGGCACGTTTTCTTAAAGGCAAAAGATCATTTTAGAGAATCGTGAATGTGTTTTTATGATAGAAAAGATTGCGTGAAATGGGGAGGAATGGCCAGGAATAGGGAAGAGAAAATAAAGCACCACCAAGCACAGTACTTCAGGGGATTTATAGTACAATAAGAAGTGCTTTCCCTTTAGCTAAAATCCCTCTTCATAATTTAAACACTTTTCTCTTATTCAGCTAAGAATTCATTACAGGAGGTTAAAAAATGGCACGTAAAATAAGGGTGGGATTTTCCTTTTCTTCATTACACAGAGCAAAGAAAACAATTTCTATTAACAATTTAACACAGTATGAAAAAAATTATCCAGTAAAAAGTGTCAGAAAGTGATTCACGGAGTTCACAGAGTATGTTGCTGGCTGTTGCAATTCTCATATCTATAATCTATCATGTCAAATTTTGCAATACTCTATTTCACAATTTGTGTTGGTGAGTGGGTCAAACAGCATTTAAATACATGCTCTAGGCTCTTTCCCCCAAGTCCGTTTTACTGTAACTCTAGAATAGTGGCGGTTACATTTAAGGAATCTTTCAGGCTCTTTCAAGTCCATCCAAAGAACAAGTGAAGCTGCTATTCCGAGTTTTGTGCCCAGTGTTTATGTTCCATCTGATCTGTGCCACCCAAGAAGCAGACAAGACATGTCTGAGGGTGCTTTGGGGGATACACAATGATGTCACCCACAGGAAATATCAGGGAGGACTTGGCACTTCATAAGGCTGGCTCTTCTTCCATGGGCTCACCAGCAGCTCTGTAAAAATAAACAGGCAATCAGAATACGGCACAAGAGTACACAATGACATTGTAGATTTTCATGCATAATCAAAGCTGATTTTTCAGCTCTCTTAGATGTTTATTTGTGTTATTCAGCTATCCATAAATAGAGTTTCTTTCCTAGGAAGTATAAACAAATGTCAAGTGGAAAAACATTTTAGATCCAAGCAATCACCGAAAATGTTCCTGTTTATATTAAAATATGTCAGAATATTTTATAACATTTTGTCCAGAAATGTACATGCTTTGTGTCAACAGAATCAAATAATTTAATGAAAAAAATAGCTGTGATACTTTTATTTTACAAGCTTTTGCAACTAAAAATACATGCATTTATTTTTTCAAGCAGGCCCACACCATTAAAGCAGAATAGTTCATTAGTAGCCAAGTAGTGTTCCATCTGAGGTTCTTCTCCAGTCCTCTAGTTTTTTATTTTTTGTTTTCATAGACACATTGCTTGCCTGTCTGAAACTTTTGAGACTAAATCCTGAACCTGATCAGCAGATTGCTACCAAAGAAGAAGTATCTATTAATTTTATCAAATCAGATTATGTCTGTATCTTTTACATGAAAACCTCTGGGAAATTATCAGCTTAGGCAAGAGGAGCTCTCTAAGACAACCAGTACGAAAACGATGAGGATGCATATGCTGAGCTGACATCAAGTCCTGCAAGTCCTAGTATCTGACAAGATACTGCACCTGAGGAATATGATGGCAATTATAAAACTGGAAGCTTCTGAGATCATGGAGGGACCTCACTATTGAAGGGAGAAGAATTTGGACAGAAACCATTTTTTATCTCAGTCTGTCAGGCTTAAGAACTGCTTTAAAATAGTAACTTCAAGGAATTTTGAAATCGGGAGGAAAACAAATGTAAATTAATAAATGAGATGTTTACCACTTAATTCTGGTATGCCAGTATAATAACTGCCTTCAGTAAAACATTATACAGAAAGTACAAATTCATGAGATCCCATGGAAAAAAGTAATTAATGGGTGCTTGTTTGGACTTTGATAGTTCATTCAGCATGGAAGTCAGAATTTTAAATGAATCTGGAATAAAGTCTTTCCCAATGAAAAAATCAGCAGTATGTCTTTAAATTATTTTATAAAGGCCATTCCTTTATGATTTGGAATGATCACTGATAGCATGTTGAAAAATATGTCAGGTGAATGACGTGTGAAAAAGATGATGTTTTTCAGACTAATCACTTTCCGAAGGGTATTGAGTCTAAAAGATGAACACTCTACAAATCTTTAGTTCCTCACCACACGGTGGAGGATTTTTCCTATGTACAAAAACCACTGTGGCTCCCTCATTCCTGACAAGTGAGGTGAAGCCTCTTTGCTCTCCCTGTTTTCCCCCTTCTGTTTTGCTCTGCCTTGCATCAGAGAGCATGCTGGCAGCCAGGGTGAGATGGAGCCCTTCCTGCTGCTGAGGTTCTCAGGTGTAACAAAAGATCACACACCAGGTGAGGAACTCATACTGACAGTGTGTGGTGTTGTTGTGCTGACCACACACTTCCACCTTCTCCAGCCACTTGTGGGAGACCTGAAAATCCTCTGGCATAACACAAAGGGTCACTAAGCCCTTGTTAAACATCCAGAACCTTATGGGTTTGTCTGGAAAGAAGGTAATTTGGAAGCAGATGACAGCTCAGTTTGTGGGTTCTGCAAGTGAGGAACAATATGTGTCAATAGATTTCAGGTGGTGATTGGCAGATCAGAAAGGAAGGAAGCTCTGGAAGCTCTCTAGAACTGAAAGCAGGGGTTTGGACTATTTATAAGAACCTAGGGATGCAGTACATGCAACAGTCTATTCACATGTGTTTGACTTCTGGGACTGACCTTCTCATGAACATAGTACAATTGAGGATCTTACTTAGGACTTCTTTCAGTGGGAAATTTTTCACTGACAAAGGTGCTTATGAGGGCCAGGAGTGGTCCTCACTGATCTTGAGTGTTATATTCTAATATATTCCGATATATTCCAACAAGAGACCAACATTCTTCGCCAGCCAGAGCATAAGCACCAATAATAATTTTTATATATAAGTGCCAGATGCAAGGTCCTTTTTAGTAAAGGGAGATAAAGCATTATGGCAATCCAGCTGTTGTCTCGCAGTGTGGGTACTCTCACAGTCCTCCTCAGTCTCCTTTTGAAGACTTATGTGTATGCTTTAACTTCATTTTATTAGTGTCAGAGAAGTCACTGGATTTATCCAGTAGTTTATCATTAAAAACATTTACTTTTAAGAGATAACGGCTCAGGCTAGAGTTTTGTGTGACAGCCAGCACTGTTTTGGGGCCAAAGGACAGAGAGAAAAACACAGTAAATCCCATAGCACCAAGCAGAGAATCAATGTACGCCCATTCTGACAAAATCAAAAGTTGTCAAAAGAAAGATCGAGGGGGCAGAGTCTGACAGGCCAAATTTGTGTTACTTCACTTTGTCACTGTGAGTTATGTCTGTTCAGTCAGTCTTCCTGTAGCTGACAGGAAGTTGGCATAAAAACATAAAACAGGCTGAACCCCCCATCCCACATTGTATGCTCTGAGCAGTTCCTTGAGATGCAGCTGTGAGCTCAGGTCTGATCTAAACCAATTCCATGCAGTCAGCAAATCCAGAAAGACACCAACTGAGATTGTAATGATTATAGATTTTTCTCTAAGGCTTCACTGTGGCTCATTTAAACTGCAGGTTCCCAGGAGCTGAGCCCTCCTGCATTCACTTTACTTTGGCGTGCTGTGAAGAGTGCTAATCTTTAGCTCTCTATATGTAGAATTCTGACTATGGTTGAATGAAATAATCTCTTTGCAGTGAATGCTAAACAAAAGGATACTGTTTAAACCTTCAAACAAAACAAATAGATGATGCAAAAATCCTATCATATGGATAAAATCTGGCAAAACATGTGACATCCAAAATATTGTTTTGTGGAAATTGAGAATAAATGTTATTTATGAGAAAATTATTAAAAGTAATTAATCTCTACAATTTTTAAAAAGGCAGTATTTAAGAATGTAGATAAACTCAGTACATCTCCTCAAAAAAGAAACTGTTTCTCTTACCTTATTTTTTAAATGAGAATTACAGAGTTTCCTCTTAGTTACATTGTCACACACACACACACACACAAAAAAAAAAAAAAAAAAAAAAAAAAAAAAAAAAAAAAAAAAAAAAAAAAAATTCAAGGTATGTTTCCAAAGTAGAAACTGCTGAATAAAAGATAGATTTTTCTGGCATGGTATGGCTGTTTTATGCCATAATCTGTTCCTAATTTAACTCAGCTGTCTCAGGGAAGATCATTGTAATTGAAAAGTGATCCTCTGATAGCAAAGGGCTGGGGAAAAAGAGGTACATTTCTATATCATGAAGGTGATTTGGGGAGTGTCTAAAGATATGATATAAGACATTCTGAGTAAATGTATATCCTAGTAAAAATAGACTTAGTATGGATCAAAGAGAAAGGAACTAAAAGTAAAAAACCATCCTAGTTTAAGAGTAGAATAAGGTAATTCCATATATACTCTCAAAAGAGGAAGTAATGTCCAAACAAGGCAAATTAAATAAAATATAGCAAGTTAAATGTAAACTCTCAATGAAGCAAACTAATGGAAAGTCTGAAGAGCAACATATTAAAGGCATAAAAGCTAATAATAAAAAGATCTTTCAAAATACATCAGAGGAAATGATCAAAGCATAAAAAGAGCATCAAGGAAGGTAGACCACAAAAGCAGAATGAACTATTTATATCTGAGTTCACTAGAGAAGTGTCACTGAGATTTTATTACTTGCAGATGAACTATCCTAAACTGAATCAGTGCTAGAACAAACTGATACACCAAACATTGCCAAACTTCTAAGAGCAGATGATATTTATCTGCTAAGTTCCAGGGAAATACAATTAGGATGTTGTTAAAGAAATAGTTATTGAGCATATTCTACAGCTTAACTCAGCAAGAGGTAGAGAGGCAAGAAAAGCAGTTCCCCTTTTGGAAACCACAGGAGGTACAGTAAGCCTGTATGGCAAAATTGAAAGCAGCTACAATCAGTGATGGAATTAGTAGGCATTTAGGTAACAGTCATTTGGGTAAAAGCTAGGTCTTAACACTTACAAAGATGGCAATCCTTTCAAATTTAGATGTTTTGGGAAATTAGGGAAGAGAGATCAAGGGATTGCCCTCTGCAATGAAGGTTTTCCAACAATTTTATCCTAGTGCCTAGAAGAATCTAGGTTGCTGGCAGAAGGTCCTTTCACAGATTAACAATACATCAAAAGCAGGAACACATTATAATATTGGTGAATTTTCACCATGGAGGAATTCTCCAGAGCATCTCAAAAAGACTAGGCAGACTACAAGTAGATTTAGGTGATAATGTTTGCTGATGACGCCAAATTGCCAATATTACTCAGCTGTAAGGCCCATAACAGCATTCCTGTATGGAGAAGAAAGCAAACAACACAAATACAGAATACACAAAATGAGGGAGGACAGCTTTAACTGTTCTAACAGTGATGGCTATGACTGAGAGTTTGGAGTTAATGGCAGAGGAGCAGAAAACCACAGAAACAAAACATCCCCAGTATTAGCTACTGTCTAAATTCACAATGTGCCCATAACCTGAAGTCCTGCATGCAGCTTTTACTCCATCTCAAAGAAACTACAAAAAGCACAGAGAGGAGCAAAAAATCATCAAAGGTAAGAAATTATTTTCATACCAGCAAGAATACAGAGTCTTGAGAAGCTAAAGCCTTTAAAACCAGCCATGAGTCAAAGATTATGAGTAAGAAAAGAGGTGGTTCTCTTTCTCACAATACAAGACCTAGGGGTTTCGCAGTGATTTTATTGGTTAATAAGTAAAAGCAGTGAGATACTTGATGAGGATGTGGGATTCACTACCCAAGGGCCAGAGGCTTATGCTGGTTCAAAAAGGCTTTGAAAAGTTTATCCCTGTGTATGTGTCCTCAAGGCTTTTACACAGGATGGGTCAGATACAGCAGATGAGATTCATCAACTCACCAGGGCACTGCTGGCTCTCAGCCTCCTCTGCTCCTGGTTCTCAATCTCCTATATTCCTCGTTCTCTTCCTTATGTACCACCAGCAAGGATGAGAAGAAAGTGGGCAAGATGAGAGTGCAGGCTGACCTGGGAAAGCTGTTCTGCAGCTCCGAGCCTGGAGGGGATTGTAATCCCTGTGGGGTATGGCCAGGTATGTGCTGTGTACTCAGCACAGCTAAGGTAGATATCCAAATAGTGAAATGCCAAGTGAAGCTTTATGAGTTGATAGACAAACATGGCAAGTGACCCTAAAGGGTAGCTGGCTGTACCCCATAATTCAACCATTTGCTCTAGTATATAGTATAATGCAATTTGACTGAAACTGCAACTGGTAGCTCTGTAACATTAAGAGTAAAAATTATACTTTGTTTTTATTTCCATTTGAGTAAAATCTATGCTCAGCTGAACCAGAGCCATAAAGTCAAATTCTGATAAATGTCATTCTCAAGATTTATTGCTTCCTGTAAAAACAGTAAGTGCAAGAGATCTCCCTCCACACCCTTTTCTTTTTCCATTTTAAGAAGAAACATACAGAAGTTCCAAGCTATCAGGGACAGCAGCGTACTGAATATTTTCACAGCACGATTTCTGAAACAGATGTCTGGCCAAAGCAAAATTCTAATCAGCTGAATTTATATTTCACATAGGGAATAAACAGTTACCAACACACAAAAAGTTCTAGTAGTTAGAAATGTTTTATAGGGCATGCTTGTTTCTTTAATTGCATCAGTATTTAAATCCCTGTTAGCACCTTACATGTTTCCTTTCCTATCCACAAACTCTTTTTTCTATATGTGTACTCTTCCAAAGTCTATAATCAAGATTCAATTGGATCTTAAAATGCAGAGTTATACTTTGGTAAAATAAAACACCAAAAGCATAGCAGCTTTTCACGTTTTCTTCATTTACCCTGCCAGAAAAAAAATCAAGTAAAAAAATAATCGGTACTGTCACTTGAAGAAAAGAAAGAAAGAGAGAAGAAAGAAATAAAAATACTTAATATGGGCCTTAGCCAGGAGCATTTTATCCATCAGTGGTAAATGAGTCAGATATGAGTTGGCCAGAAAAAGAGCTGCTTTACCCAAAATCTGAGTTTAAAGTGAGTCATCTCACTCCAACACCAATATATCCTCCAACATAACTGGCCAGAGTTTCCTGCAAAGTGACTCTTGCTGCTGCTCTTCATCTGGAGGGCTGACCATCCAGAGCTGAAGTCGACAGGATCTCTGCCATCGAATCAGTGAACACAGCCCTAGAGCTGCAGGCCAGAACTGTCAGCCTGGCTGACTGTGGTGGGAATTGAGAGGAAGCAAATCGACTCCTGGTGTAATGAAGGAACCCTTCAGGCTGTCCCGTCAGCCACAGTGCTTCCTGTTCTGTTCCCACCCTACCTGTCACAAATGGCTTTCCCAAATGGACACTCAGTGCAAAAGCTTGCAGCAGGTCTTCAGAAGGTGACCCCACCTATACCAATAGGAGAAAGGTCACACCTCCCAACACAGTTTGAGACCTCACATGACTCCTCACTGCTGCCCCATTTGCCATAGGAAGGGCTGGAGAAGGGGCATTGCGTACACGGTCCTTTATTACAACAAACATTAAAAAATGTGAAAAGCAAAGCTGAACTCGTCTCTACATTACTGCTGGTTGTGTTGGTATGTACCTAAGAAATGGATGATGTGCTTATGTGAAATGAAGTAAATTACACAGAACCCAAAGCATGCAATTCCATATTGATCCTTCCCTTCATCAGGAAGAAAACAAAGAAAATGATGCTTAGAAACCTCAGAAAACCTAACTATCAATTTCGATCCAACGGGACAGCACTTTTTTTGTCCTGTCACTCTCTGATGGCAACTAGGCTTCATATGACTTCTTTGAGGTTTACAAATGTAAAAAGACATTTCTACGCATGCGTGCATAGGCTTCTTTTTTCTTTTGTGCTCTTGAGAAATGTCTGCAGCACCACAGAAGATATTCCAAACGAAGTCATTTTTCCACAAAACAATCCATCACAATGGTTTTATCCCTACAAGAGTCCAGAACTGATGAAGTGTAATGAATCTGGCAGCCACATGAATTCCACTTGTGTTCGTTTCAGTACGTCCATTTTTTTCCATGTTTCTCAGCACTGCCCTGAAATTCTGTTTTCAGAATGGGTGGAAACTGTCACAGGTTATCAGTTGGTAGCTAATAAGTTCAGTAATTAAGTGCCATGTTAGTCAAAGGGTTTTTTTTTTTCAAATCATGTAGGAGTAGCAGCTGCTCTTGGTAGTTGTAGTTTTGAGTGGAGGCACATAACAAATAAAATTTTTGGTTATTCTCAGCAATGTAAAAATACACAAAATTAGCCATGCCCTTTTCCAGACAATTTATAGCTTTAATTTGCTTGACTGCATTATTTCCAATACTTTAACTAAAATTATTTATATTTCAGAGCTCTGCACACACAAGTGGGAATTTTTCTGTCCCTAGCTAGAAGAAGTGTCTTGTAACTGTCAGAAACTTATATGAAAAACTACATTATTCCTCAGCTGAGCCCTGATTAGCACAGTCATAAATCTAAAATACATCTTGTGTTCATCATGGATTCTTCTCTAAACTTTTACGAAGTTGTCTGCAATAATCCTAGCACAAGAATAGCCATGGCATATTAAAATATAATTACAATTGCAAAGGTAATTATGAAAATACTGTGAACTTTACTAGCTAGCTCTTTTCCCTGTGTGTCCCTTTGAGCCATGCCTCAATTCTTTGACAGATGAGTGTTGCCACTGTTGTGAGGGATGTTCACTCCCAAACACATCCATAGCTTTGAGCACTGCACCAGTCCCCTGGGTGCCTATCAGTTCAGTTCTGATTAAAAGACACAACACAGGGGGAAATAAATGAAATAACTGAGAAGCAGTCACAATGTAGGAGCCATGGATCTTCTTGGCTCCACTCCCACCACTACTGTCCGTACCCACAGCTCCCTCCTTTCTCTACTGTTGTTCCACAGCCTGATGAGCTGATGAGTCTCCTTATAAGGCTTTTTTCATCTTTCCTCCTCCCTCCTGTTTTTCTGTGTATGATGGAACCCAAGTGGTTCTACTACATTTTGTGTCTTTCTCTACTGGTGAAGACCAGGAATGTTTGTCCTTAAAACAAAAAACAAACAAACAAAAAAAAACCAACAAAAAAAACCAAACAACAACAACAAAAAAAAGGAAACTCCGAAAACTCAGTGGCTGCTGAGGTTTTTTTTACATGTAATTGGCAAAACACACAGCAGCATTTACTGCATCATTTTCTTAATTTGGAAGTTGAAAACAATCTTCATTAATGTAAGAATAAGATGACAAGCTGGAAAAAAACAACATTCTCATTCTTTGCTGGTATATCTTCATCTTAGTACACAAAAAATGTTGGCCCTAATCCTGGTCAGGATTGCTTTAAGTTTTGTATTGGCACTGTTCACATAACTTCCAGGGAAGTAACTTGTAATGCCTGTCTAATATCACTTAATAATGATTTAAGTCCATCGTTATTAAATTTATCTGCCTCTTTGTTGAACGCTTTCCTAACAAATTAAAACTAAAAGAGATTTGAAAAGCTTCTACTGAGAAGAATATGGTTGATTACACTTGACCATGTTTATTTACCTCACATGGATATTGCACTTTTTATGAAGTAGAAAGAATTAGATATGCAAAGAAAACAAGGTTCTTGTACTAATCATGAACTTTAGTACAGAAATAGAGATACCAAACCCAAAAACACTGCTAGCATAGAATATCTTTGCTTCCAGTGGCTGAGAGAACTGAAATCCAGGGTTGAAAAATTCCAGGTATCTCAAGTAGCAGATAATTTTAAAACCACCCTTAGTCTTTCTTTCTTCTTTGTTTCACTTGGCTGGAGTGAAAGCCTTGTTCTCTGTCATAATTTCATGCACTTACCTGCTGTCTTCCTGAGGAATACACTGCTCAACATCCACTGAAAGAGAGGCCATAGCAGATACTGTTTCTGTTTCCTCCCTCTCTTGCTTCTGAGACTCAGCCAGAGCACAATCCACTGGCACAGAGTATGGCTCCACCGACTTCCAGTACTTGCCTAAGGAAAACACACATAATAATTTATGGGAATTTTAGCTAGCATGGTGGTACAAGAACAGTAATCACTTAGTTCAACACTGAGTGATTATAATTTAAAATCACTGTGGTATAAGCAGTACAGTTGAAATTTCAGACTGCAGTGAAGAGGTCTACTTCTGAACCTAAGAATGCCAAGTTGGAAAATGCTTTCATTCCAAGAGCTGTGTCACACCCTTCCCCAGAAGGTAATAAACTGGAGGAGTAACACACAGACTAATGAATACAGATTTTCAGGAAGGCCATTGGATGTATCTACACAAGGTGCTGGGAGTTCAGAGCAGGGTTAATAACTTGAAGCTCTGATATGGTGCACAGTTGATGCAGAGACAGCAAAATGTAGGAAAATGTACATTGTTGTACAAAGTGCTCACACAGCACTGTCTTGAAAAGGAAAGAAGTCAGAAATGCCAGCTCAGACTGAAGTGGTGTTGCCAGAACAATCAGGTTTGTTAGTCCTGGATGTTCTTTCTCCTCCAACCTCAGGGCGTATACTAGAACAATAATTTAGTTAAAGCTTTCATATATGAACTGGCTGTTGCTGGAAAGCTGCCAGGTATCATAAGGGATAGAGATTTCTGGTCTGCTATGTAAAAATATAGCAGCAGATTAAAAGCATGAGTATTTTCAGATTTCTGCCTGCAACAAAAGAAGCTCATCAAGAAATGCAAAAAATAATGGCAGGTGACTCATCCTAAACACATAAAATGATCTGCTACTGCACAGCTATTAAGAAAGAGTTTGATTGTTGGAAACCACATGAACAAGTACGAATTTACATACATATTTCTTAACAATCCAGTAAAACACTGAGCACTCACTAATTGCCAGGTGGAAAACACCTGGGAATTAGGAGCTTTGGGAAGTCTGGGAGCTCTGGACCAGAGCTTACTCAGTGTTTAGCAAGAAGCTTTCAGCAGCTGCTGCAGAGGTTGGATCAGGGTACTTATCTGGGAATTAGACAGAGGGTTTCAACAGCTGTGAAAGAGAGGGGATCAAGCAGGGGACCTTTCCAAGGACTAAAAGGAGGGTTTTGGCAGCTGGGCAGAAGGCTGAGCTGAGGTGCTTATCCAGAGGGTAGCTGGAGGCTTTGACAGCTGGGAGGCCAGGCCAGCAGTGGTGCTGCCTGTGCTGCAGAAAGCTGCTGAAAACTCCTTCTTCGGTAACACAGCTCTCAACACAGCTTCAGGCTTTTGGAAGGATGAACTTTTCCCTCCAGTGAGAAAGCAGCTGTCAATAAAGTCTGAAAATGTCTTTATTCAAAAACATCATTGCAAGATGAAAGCCCAAGTCAATCTTCAAGAACAACCAGTGAGCATGGCCAGAGTGTTTCTTTGAACTCTAATAGTGTGCACGTTTGAGTAGTTAGCAGAATCTTTAAATAACGGGGACCTTCTGGGGATAAAATGTAAAGTGTATTAAGTATCCTACAAAGTTGAGATTAAGTGTTAGGAGGTTGGCTTTGCTCCAAAAACATGAAAGACAGAGCTAAAAAGTTATGTACATAACAGTAGGCTCAATGATTGGAGCCTGGCAAATTTATAAAAACAAGACAAAAATATTCTCTATTATTACTGTGCTCAGAGACCATATTCTCTATTCATTAAAAAATACACTAAAAACAAACAAAAAAGTTATATGAGCATTCCACAATGTTCTCACAGATCCTATGTGCAAAAGTCAGTCTTTGCAATATACACCCAATTCAAACCCTATAATTTATGAGCTAAATGTTCACAGAGTGGGTGGGGTTTTTGTTGCAGAAACAGATGTGCAAGAAAATCAAATCTGTTGGCATGGGAATAATACCCCCTCTTGCCTATAAAAGAAATGAACCCATGTTCACTGCTGGAGTTTTCAAGGGCTTTTATTCATAAAATAAAATATTAGTACCCAGCTACCACTGTGTTGCTCTCCTGCAGCAACAATAAAACAGCATCAGTGAGGATTGCTACATCACATTCGTTCATTCACACACAGGCTTGCACACCAGCTGCCCCCTGAATCCTGACTTTCTTGTAACACTAAAACTCAGGGCCAATTTAAGCATATTAGTGGGCTCTCTGAGCCCATTTATCTGCCCTTCACTCCTAAGCCATTGGTGTGTTCTTTGTTTCCCCACACGGAGAGTGGTGTTACGAGAGGGGCTTCAGCAACAGAGAGAACAGTCAGGCCAGGAGGCAGGTGGCAGCCTCTATGCTGCAGTGGAGGGTCCTGGAGAAAGGAACTACATGGCAGGGTGTTTGTGGCTTGTGGGGCAAATGCTGAAGCAGTCACAGTTAGAAATAGCATCCAGGTAGGAGCAGGTACCTCAGGCAAAGAGGGCTCTGCTTGTGAAAAACCAACAATAGGTTTTTCTTCAAAATCAGAAAACTGTACTTTGCCAACATCTTGGGTAAGCAGAAGAGCTTTGCAAGCTTCTTTTTATTCAGGACATTTATTTGCTGTACACAAAGCATACAGGCCTTGAGTGCATGTTCAGCCAAAAGATTTGCAGGCAAAGAGAGATAGAATGGGGAGGCAATCACAGCAGGCAGCAGCAGAGGATCTTTGTTAGGAGGTATGCTATGGATTGACAATTAAAAGAAGTCAAAAAGCATGGGCCTCAAACCACTCCAGTCTCTGAAAATGCCATTTCTACTGTGCCCTACTGAAATGTGATCTTCTACCAATGCTGTTACATTCACTGAGAAGAACTTTGTGGAGCTCAAGAGAAAGAATGAAGCATACTCCTGGTTTCATTCATGCAAATCTTGAGCAATCATGGATTGCAAGAAAAAAACCAATGAAACCAAATCAGTCTTCTAGGTATGCTCTGGCTTTCAGCATGAAAATGTGCTTAAGTCTCCCTCAAAGATTTGTGTGAGCACTGACTATTACCAGGAAATAATAAAAGGGAATGTTTCTGTCACTCCTATAGGCATTTGTATCACTCCTATAGGCATTTGTATCACTCCTATAGGCATTTGTAACTTCTTTTCATAGCTTTGGACATGCCACACTGTGTCTTGCTTGAAAAACAATGTTTGGGATTGGTATTCTGCTATTAAACAGGATTTTTTAGAAATAGCCTATTACATGGGTGTGGGAACTACTAATTCCAGATGTATTACATTTCCAAATGAGCTTTGGATCACTGTCAATACAAAGCATTTATAGAAATTCTATTCTAGTTAGAAAAAAAGTTGTCTCTTAGTTGCTAACTATTGTAGCTTCAATGTTTTGCAAAAAGCACAGAGGAGGGGCTTATTTGGTATAAAATGCTGCTAATACTCATTATGAAAGTTGGATCACAGAAATACAAACCCAACATTCAAAGGTAATGCAATGATCCAAACAAATCACTTTCTCAGTACCTCTTGAGGTGCTACTCAACAGCCTCATGCTCTCCAGTCTGCCTAACTCTCCAAAATATTGAACAGTAAAATATTGAATTTGCTTCTCTTAGATCTAAATATGCATCACAAAGCTGCACTGAACTTCCTCAGGGCTCCTTTCTATCATCCAAACATAATCCTTTCTAATACTTGGTCTCTCTGCAGACAAAATTTACCTCAGTAAATATAATGTTTTAGGTAGTTGCAGGCAAAGGCAGAATGTTGTGTGTAAATAAATCCAAACCCAGACCAGCCTGACTAAGGTTCCAGAACAGCCCACTGGACTGCATGACTGTACCAGTTCAGCTGAAACCTAATTGTGGCAAAGTCAAGTCATTCTGCAGAGCTCTGGACCACGTTCTCAAATTTACATTATATATTTGTTGCTAAATCCATACCTTCTCTCTCAACAGCCATCATTTGTATTCCTACTCTTCTGTTTATCTGTTTCTCAATTCACTCTTTTTTTGGTTTCAGATCCATTTTCCATTACATGCATGTTTTATTTCAGAAAACAGAATTGCATCTCTTTTCCTCGTGTCTGTGGTCTGTGTCTTGTGTTTGTAGCATTCTGCCCTTATTATAATTTGTAAATCTGTTCTATCCTGCACAGTACATGAATCTTCTTAACCTGCTGACTCCTTCCAGATCATTACCAGATTATTAACAGGGAATTTTAACTCATGAGCTACCCAAGAGCATACCACTCAGCACAAAGGACTTATTGGAATATATTATATACAGCTGATTCAATTAGAGCTTTTCTGTATCTAGATGTCTACTGGTTATGCATGATGAATTATATACCTACAATGAATTTTCTTTGTTACTATGCAACTAAAATGAGATGGAGAAGTACTTCATGAACAGTGAATTGAGCATGGTGTCCCCTTTAAAAACTGCATTTATTTTATGTCGATGAATCCCAACCATTTGTGGTTCATCTCAAACGAAGGAAAACATTTGTTATTCATTTGTTATTCTAAAGCAAACAGTAGAAGTCAGGAAGCTCCCACTGGCTCAGTAAAATGGCAGAGACCAGAAGATTAGAGAATTTAAGGGATGTGTGCTCAGTTGGATTAAAGCAATTGATGGTACAAAGTTCTTCAGTGAGCAAATGCCCTAAAGCATCTGGGTAGTTAAGGGTCAGAGCACACAAGTGAAGCAATAATGTACCCTCTGTCTCAGAAACAACAAAGTAATGTAATTTTTAGCACTGTTCCATGGATCAGTGCCCATGTAGAGCTTTTTAGCATTATCTCAAGTGCCTCTGAATCTCAAAGTGAGTACCTTGTAAAGGGCTGCAGAAACAGAATCTGAACAAACTGTTTGTTAGAGCTCTAATTTACCTGTCTGTTCACTGACAAACATCTATTTCATCCAAGCTGCTCTGGAATGAAAAAATTTGGGAACATTTAGGAATCAGAAATGTTTAAATAATTTTAATGGTTTACTTTTTCAAGGCTAAATATGTGGCATGAACAAAGAAATGTTGAAGAGACAAAAATAAATTCATATATATATATATATGAATATTAAACACACCATATCAATTTATAGAGAAAATGTTTTCCCACTCTTTTCTCTGAAACAATAACATCTATGACATTAATTAATAATAAAAAATAACCCCAAGCCCCATAACCCACCAACTCAAACTGAGAAACATACTTTGAATTTCAGTGGTCTTTTTTAAAGAAGCTATTGCATTCATATTGGGGATTTGGTGCACAATATCTTCTGGGAGAGGTTCCAGCTGAAAGAATAGAATAGAATAATATAAATAGTCAATAAACCACAGGGACATAAAACAAACTGAAACAATCTAATCCTCAGGAAAAGCTCAGCCCAAGAACTGGTTAATATGTTGCTGGTATCAGTTCTAAATTTATAGTCATGATTTTGTTTTCTGTTTTCTAGCCATGTAATTGAATTCCAAGGGGCTTTTCTATTGGCTGCAAGACTAATCTATGGAGTCTCTGAAGCAGGTGCATGTCTGTGTATTATTCATTAAAAAATGCTAGTTATTTGTGTAATTTTTGTAGGTTCCTCACAAACCAAATTCCTCTACGTCTGTATACGCAGCTGGGCACTCCAAACAAAACCTTGCTGAAGCTGCACTGGAACCAAAGTGTGCACTCTGTTATCTTTATTTTTCTAGTGTTATTTCATCTAACCATCTTACACATTTTAAGATTTATAGGGAAAAACCATAAAACACAGCTGTTTTTACTAGGTTAACATTAATTTCAAATAAGGTGGTAAATTAAAAAAAATTATTATGCAGATTAGCAGTAAATTTTCCTAAGTAAGCTTTTTACAGAATCAGCTGCATTTTAATTTCCTAGTTTTAACTGTATATTCTTAGAGTAAGGCTGTACTAGCAGAAAGAAGTTTTCAGTTATTTTTGCCCTGCAGTGGATAAATATAAAAAAAGTAAACTGTATTTTGAATGTCACCCAAATGTGCTTTTCTGTCCATCTTCCACACATTTTCTCCTAAGAAAAAAGGGTAAAAATTTGTTTGGGCTAAATGTTTCTCTTTGCACTGCAATAACTATACTCTCCTTGAGCTAGGCTAAGAGTAATGAAACTCTTCTGCTTCCCCACCTAAACTGCCTTGGCTGGGTGTGCAGGCTTACATCCTGAGGAGTAGCAACTGTGTCAAGGTGGACAAAAAAGAGCAATCTCAACACCAGTCTCTCCTCTCTACAGCTAAGCAAGTTCAACCACCATTGACAGAAGACATCTGTACTGCAGACAAAACTCCTTTCTTAAGTATGCCTGGGTCTATTTTAAAGTAGATCAAGTGAAGCCCACCCAAGGAGCTTCCTTTGTGAAGTTAATAGTTCAGTAGCCATCACATACTGTCCTCCAGGTTGCTACCGCTGCAATGCTACTCACCAGCTAGATAAAATCAGCTTTGATCCAAGCACACATAGTGGGAAGTAACTGCAGTGTGGATACTCCCTCAGTGGTGCTATTTTAAGCAAGCTTAGCTACAAATCCCCAAACTTCTGGGATCCTGCCACTACAATCAGCAGTGAATGCCTGTCAGCGATAAAGACATTGCAAATATCACCAGTCCTTTGGAGTCTTGGTAACTAAAATGAATAGGGCTGTTCATGTCATTATTTCCTTAGAAGCCCATATGGGATTGCAGCTGGAAGATTTTCTTCTGGCTAGAAACAATAGCACTATGTTTTGTTTTCAAATAGCATAAATCAGTCCTTTCTGCTTAGTGATGGAGCATGCAGAGAAGTGCTGCTTGGACCTGACTGGGTCCCAGCGCTACTTGGTTAACAAAGGGACCAAAAGAGCAAAGAAAGATAGTTCCTGCCTAGTATGTATCATGGATTAGACAAAGACAGCAATTACAATAGAAATAATATTTCAGATACTTTTACAATCCTTGAACCACATCTGTTTTATCATCTTCATCAGTCGCTTTATTTGGTAACTTTTTCAGGTGCCTGTGGGGAAACTGCGTATTTATGAAAATACCAGCCAACAGATCAAGCTTTACAGATTTTAGAGCAATGATCCATATAATAACCTCAATAATGCCTACCTTGAATCATGCTGAAAAATAGCATTTGCTTTATCACTAGTCATTTTCTGTTTAAAGTTATCTATCATTTGTCCAGGAAGAATTCAAAACCCTGAAGTTCTGTTTGGTCATGCTGGGTGCAGGAACACATAAGGGACAACATGGAGTAGTTTAAGGTTCTGTTTCATCAATTTCCTAACTCCTAAGGCTTTGATGACCAATTCACTTCCCTGAAACAGAACAAAATAGCTCCAGGCCATAGAAGTAGGAGTAATAGTAAAAGGTATGGAATTGCCAGACTGCAGTATGTGAGAGTTGTGTCTTGGTTTGCTCTTGGAGTACAAGATGCTTTAGGCAGACCTTTTGTACTAATTATATGCAGACTCTTTGTACTAATTCTTAAGATGGGAACAACTGATATAGAGACAGTTAGAGGAGATTTTTATACGAAAAAGTGGATATTTTGTTGCCCTCCTTAAAGCTGGATTTTTCCAAAGCCAAAACCCAAAAAGTTTGATTTTCCCTAATATACCAAAACCATCTTTTTATTTATCAGTACAGATTTTTTTTTAACAACTAGGGTGCATTTGAATATCGAGACATATGAGGTGAATATTTAGAAATGACAGATGTGTTTTTAGAAATCAGCATAAGATGATGAATCCTTAAAAGAAAAAAAAAGGTAAAACATCCAACACCTATCCCAATCATTACTCCATCTCTTAGCACTAACAGTTTTGTAGGTGATGGGAGTATAATGGGCATGTTTGATCATTTTCTTAAATCTTTTTTTCCATAAAACTTTCTTTTTATGTTCCAAGCTTGGCTGAGGCAGGCTCCTAAGCCTTTCTGTCTCCTCATCCTTAAGCACAGCCCAACAGACCTTGGACCCTCTTTTATCAAGGATATTTTATCAAGTTCCACAAGTGAGTTCATTACATCATATATCCTGCATAGCCAAAAATGATGTTCCATTACAAAATCACTGCAGACATCAAGGCAGCGGTTTATGGCAGCTTTTTCTAGACCCTTTGAAATGAGACTGTCTGCGTTCAAAAGGAGGATTCTGTTGGCAGTAATCTACAGTTGCACACAATTGTATAGACACAGAGGTATCCCTGGAAAATATCAGCAGTTAGACCCAACACTGAACAAAAGAAATTACTCTACACCTTTTATATATGGCACCATCACCTTCCCTCCTACACTTACGGGCATTCAGATCATAAAGTCTATTAAATCTGGAGGCTAACAGAAAAGAAGCTGAAAAAAGCACTGGAACTACACCTCCAGGAAAGAAATCTCTCAGAGAAGAGCAGCTCAAGTCTACGGAAATAACCAAACCACTGGAGAGACAGCTTGGATCAGACACAAATATGGTCACTCATATTTTCAAAGCTTTTATATGGTTGAATTGGGCTTTTTGTGTCCAAAGTAGATTAATGTAGAAACAGTCCACTAATCATTTTCAAAAGAGGAAAAACAATGTAAACAGGCAAAAAAATCACTTGGTATGCCAAAGTCTGCCCGAGGCATATCAACAAATGTTTTAAGAAGGAATTGATGATGGAAATTTCATGTGCCCAGAAAGGGATCTGAATTGATCCTTGGGAACGTGGAGAGAATCTGAAACTACAGCAGCCTGTATTGAGCTGAAAATTCGAGCAATATCCATGTTGCCTTTAGCACTGTCATGGTTTAAAGTACCAAGATTAGCTTCACTGAAGAATGTTGTGCAGTTAGAGATTACTGACAAGTGAGGCAAGTGTAAGCAGTAGGTAAGGAGCACAGAGAGTCTGCCAGAAGCAGAGGAAGGGGAGGAGGCAAGCAGGCTCCTCAGGGATGCCAGGGCTGCAGGAGGAAGAATCACAACCCCCCGTTCTTCGTTAAACTATGTAAAAATCCTATCAGCATAAAGACTCAGCTTTGTGGCTCTTAATGTTGCCTATGATTACAGAAGAGTAAGTTCAAAGATCTCACAGGTCCTCTTACGTGTTATTATATTAGAAATTTTCTCAGAGTTTCTGCACTCTCTATTTACATATAAGCACTTCAGGCAGGTACTTTTGTGAGAAAGGGTTACAATGCAGTAAATAAATAAAACAGATTTCATCCAGAATAAGTCCAAAGACACAAAGGGTCATTAGGATCATTAGCACTTGCCAGTCCCTGAAAACCAAGTGATACCTTGGAATTATGTAACTTTGGAATCAGAACATTCTCTGTTTTCTTGGCCAAACCACTTCCAGTGTAATAGCACTGCCCACCTTGGGAACTTTGATGTCACTATGCTGACCTCTGGCACACACAGTGCTCCAGTTTCCTATCCCATCCAGATGTCTATTTCTAGACTCTGGGTTTATACAAGCAGTAGTTGACAGGTGGTTTAGACTTGGTGTTCATTATTTTCTAGTATTAGAGTCAGATTGACAATGAGGATGTGAGATTGTGAGCAAGTTTAACATGCAAATTAAAATTGATCTCAGGCTATATTCACTTCCATGAATATTTCCATTTTTGTAGAGAGAAATGCTTACCTGTTTTGGTAAATAACCCCTTCTAACGCTGACTTGGCAGAGCTCACTGCCTAGCTGGCAAGCAGCCCCAGATTGACACTGAATTCCACAAAGGAGAAAATGCCAACATTTCATCATCAGCAGGAAAGCTGCAGAGTGCAAGCTTTCCACTTAAATTACCATCCCCTCCTAAATGCCAGCTCAACAGATTGCAAGAAAGAAGCACATACTTCACACTCTGCAAGAAAATTGTCCGGTGTAAGTTTTCAAGCATGCTTGGGAGCCAACCAATCACAGTGTTTTGTCAAATTCTGCTTCAGACTGAAATTCAAGCCAGAAGGATATTTACTAGAAGACGTTAAATTTAGCCACTTAAAAATGTTTTTACACTTAGGGCCAAATTCAGCCTTGGCTGCCACAGTCAATGAGAGCAGACGTGCATCTTCTCTGCCCTTTTGTTGCAGGGTCCTGCTGGGCAGAGGCACTGTGGACTGCATTTCTCTGCTTCCTCTGTGCAAAGAAGAGCATGACCCCATCTGTGACTAATTATCACTTGTTACAGACCACAGGAAACTGCTGTGCCACGGGAAGCTAAGAGACACTGCCCAAACCTGCAGGTAGATCAGAGGGACCATGATGTTAGACTGACTTCTGTGTCCCATGGAGATACCACACCTGGCTGCTGTAAAAGGGATGGGATGAAGGAAGAGCTAAATCCTTAGGTTTTGACTCAAAGAGTTTTGTACTTGAAAGAAAACTTCCCTACTCTTTCTGGCTTCAGATGAACTCCTATATGAAGGCAGTTATGTTGGAAATAAAACATAGGATTTAGCATACTGGACTCAAGGAAAGCCCATGCCCAAGGATTTTTTAAATCCAACTAATGCCTCTTCAGAAATAATGATTTATTTCTGGAGGAAATAAATCAGAGGAGAGAAAGCAGAACACATACCCTTACATGTCTAGAGCAGCATTATTCACCACCACCAGAGACCAAAAGTCATAGCAGAGCTCTTTATAGCACCAGAACTAGGATGGGAAAAACAGAGGGGAATTTCCATACTCCACAATGAAGATTTTTGGGGAAAATCTCAATATTCAACCCAATTTTCACAGTCTTCTTGGAATAAAATATAAATCCTAATATTCAATGGTTTTCTTAATTTAAGTCATATGTATATCTCTACACATTTTAAAAATGAGTTTTTAAATCTATGTAATCAATGAGTGAAAAACTGTAGAATCTTTTGAAGAGTGTCACAATAAGTGAAAGAATTTAATTTTCAGCATGCATATTGTAATCTCAGAAAGGCTTAAAAGCAATGATTCTTTTGGAACTGAATAGATCTTTTCCTTTGTTTTGACAAATGCTCTCTAAAGAGACCAGTTATCAAATCATGTTGAGAAAATTCAGGGATATTTTAAGGCAACTGATGGTCATCTTGCCTTTTCACCTTCCAGAAGGTTTTCCATGTTTACATTTTGGATTTCAAGGGAATCCAGCTGCTTAATCTCTTCTCACCTCTTAGGAAGATATCCTTCCAAGGAGATAACCTACAGTGCTTCTAATTAGGTCTGCAAATGGTCAAATGGATTTTTCTCAAAGTGACATGGAAACTTTCTGCTAGTAAACAGAATCACAGAGAGGAAAACCTAAGATATCAAAATATTTAAAAAGTCATTTTACATGTAAACTTTCTAATTAAAAATTGATCTTTATAAAGTTTATCCTTAATTCTATAATTTCCTTCTTAGTTTGTTTATTATTTAGGAAGGTATTCACAAACCAAACCAAACTGAGCCATTTCAGATATCATAGGGTGTCTTGCCTTCTTTCCAGCTGCTGTCAGAAAGGATGTGAATCTCCTCAAAATTCTCTGTTACTTATAGCACTGCTTCCATGATCAAATTATTTAATTTGATAGAGTATTATTTTCCTAGTGTCTTCATTCACTTTTTTCTAAGAGAAGAGTAAGAAGTTGTCTTACTAAACCAATCACTAAGCTATAAGTCATGTATAAATTAAAATATATCTATTTTGGATGTTAATCTGTTTTCTTTCTTGATTCTTTGAGAGAAACTAAGAGAAGAAGGCATTTTGCATTTGTAAATTTAATGTTACCTCTTAGGTTTATCAGACCAGCACTCCCTGAAAGTTGAAAGTTGTAAGTCGTAGCTAGTTTTAGAATTTTTTTTAAGTGTTATTCTGTTGGTAATAGGACACATGAAGCAGTGAATTTCTGTATTGAAAAGCCTGGCCAAAAACAACAAAAGAAAAGAAAAAGTTTTTAAAAAGCTTTGCAAAATGTTTATGAATTCTAATCCTCAACACATGAATAAATACATCTGACAAACTGCAGGGTACCTCAAAAAGGCCTTTCCCAACCTTTATAATTTGAGTTCAAATACATGTGTAGTGTTTAGAACTGAAGTTAATCTTGCCAATGTTTTTAAATTAGGGGTTCAGCATATACCATTATTTGTAAAAGTGAAAGGCAGATAATAAGTTATAATTGTCCTATTAATCACCTGTAAAGAATTGCATTCAGAGAATAATCCATCCTCAAATTATAGTAATTGGCTGTTAAAAGGAAAAAAAATAATTTTGTCCTTGGCAGAACACGCTTGGAGTTCACTGTGCAAGTTCATGAATAGTATGCTGAAATCAAGCAGTGTATATATATGTTGGGGGCCATGTGGTATATATTGCTATAAATCTATTTCTAACTGCCAACTAGGTATCAGAATTTCTCATTAGTGTCTGCTCCTTGGCATCACCTTTACTTATTCTTTTAACCAATGTCGGGTTGTCGTGGTACTCTTGGTAGCAACATCTTCTCTGGAATCTTTTTCTCCACAGCCATAGCCTATTTTGTCTTTGAAATTCTGCTGCATCAAACCACTTGATGTACATCCCAGAAGACAATGTTGTTAGCAAGAGGACATGAGAAAACTGCTTATTGCCTGAGATGTTTCAAGTTATTAAGGACCATGTTCTTTTACAAGCGAATTAAAAATGACTGCATGCTGGTTTTTGTATTTGTTCTCATTCAGTGATAATAGAAATAGTAGTTGGGTTTGATACAGTGGTAAAACAAAATAAGGGAGTTTCCATAAATGGGTAGCACCACCAAATGGTCATAACTGGATAGAGGGATCCAGGCACCTACACAGAGGAGGATACCTCACAGCATCATCACAGAACCATTCACATTAGTCCCACAAGGGTGCAAACTTCAGGGAATGGGTTTAGAAATGCTATGAAAAGCCACTGGTGCTGTAAGTAATTATCACAGGGAAGATGACAACAGAAATATCCATGAGAGTGCCCTGGAATAGCAGCTGATCAGGAAGGCAATGCTGCATTCACTAAGATTGTCAAATGCCTCAAGCTGAGTTGTATAAACCATATTTCAGTATCTAAATAAAAGAACTAACACTGAGCTGAGCAGCTTCTTAACTAGCATACACCACCATGCTGGAAAACTTCCTGTATGGAGTATGTCAAAGGTGACAGTAGATAAAACCCATTGAAACCTTTCTCTTTTTTTCTGGTGTCTGTTTTAAATTTCTGAGAATATTTTTGGAAAAGCTAACACTTTATTCATTGTATGTGTAATGTAAAAAATAATAAGCATTGTTGATGTGTCATAAAGATGAAAAGCCAAGGTTTAAAAGAACACTTAGAAAATTCTTACACCAAATATCCATCAGAAGACACGTTACTTCACCTTATTCACATAGGTAGGAAGCCTTGAAGTGGAAGGGAACTGGCAGACTTGCCTGCAATTTGGCAGTAACACATTTGATTGGAGAGATTATATAGCTATTAAGACTTCCCCTGAGGGGGAAAAAAAGTAGCACACTCCACTTTATAACAAGATCTTGCAAAATTCACAATTTATAGTAAAGGTTTTTGTCCCTTCATAAATTATTTTCATTGCACCTTCAGCAATTTTTTTTCTTTCTCACTGTATTTAGAGTATAGAAGATATTTTTAATGAATAGCAGAAAATTTTTCACTAATAGTAATCCTTATCTTGCATTTGTGTACATAAATGGCACATACACATATTTACATAGTTATATAGTCTCCTTTCAAAAGTTTTTAACATGTACAGTGTTCGATAACTCTTGGAAACTGCTTTTCAACTGCATACAAATCAACTTGAATCTTCATTTATAGTTTTTTTAATCTTGTACACATTGTTATTAATGATTCAGAAGTGTCAAAATACTGCAAAACATGTGCCTTTGCAATACCCAGTTTCTGAGATTACCAGTTACCTTGAAAAATACAGTTTTTTTCATGATAGATGGGTAAATGGTCCATTCCTAGTAGATGATATGCACACCAATAACTACTAGTGGTGTCAAGTCTGGTATCCGGTACATCACTAAAAGCAATTTAGAGGTTTTAAATATTAGTCAGAACTGTTTTAATAATTTAGGCATACACCAACAAATTTGTATAATCGTCTAATTTAGAGCTATTTATGCAAACCAGATCTGTTCATATTTAAGACATGTTCAGATTCCATGCTTTTTATACCAAATGGAGAAAGGACTGGCACCGTTGTTACTAAAAGAATACCGAAGATAGCAGCTTCAGCAAGCTTTCCCCTGCTGTCCCCTGCCGTGGTCTGTGTTTTACCTCGTGTCCCAGCAGGGCGTTGATGCAGGCCTCGGAGGCATCGCAGATGGCGGTGAGGTCGTGTCCTCCCTCCAGCGCCAGCACCACGCGGCCGCCCGCCAGCTTCAGCAGCTGCTTGGTGAGGTGACCAAAGCCTGGCATGCAAACACAGGGGGGAAATAATCAAAGCAGGACAGGCACTGCAGGCGTGTTTCACATCTGCTGCAGGAGAATGCAGAAAGCTCTGGAAAACTCTACAGGCAGCATAGGAGATATTAGTCCTTTATCCTATTTCTGACCATGGCCCACACCAGATGATTTGGAGTTAGTATATGGAATTTTTTGTGATGCACATATGAGATAATGTCCCTCATGTTGATCCCTCATTGCTAGAGATTAGATGAAACATGAGGATGTCTCTCTTCTTACCTTTGTTAACCACTATCACCCTGAATTCTCTTCCTGTTTGCATATAGGAAGAGAGTATAGCCATGTTATTTAGAGAGATCTGTCATAACCCTTATGGCATTGATATGACAAATAATGTTTGGAGTTAAACAACAGTGCTATAATTAAAAATAATTGTGTTTTCCAAGTGGGATGATGAAGGAGTTTTTATTTAAAAATTACTTCTTCCTTTATATTTGAGGTTTGAGAATAATATAAAATCATGGACTGAGAGATAGTGGAAACATATGTTACTTCTTAGGTCCATCTTGAAATGTTTTTAGAAGCAGCACTAACAACTTTAATTCAAGGTTTTGGTATAGTTCAAAATGCCTAGAACTATGTAGCTATCTCTACCAGTATCACTCACTCCTGACCAAGAGTATTCTAAGAAAGTCTGCGCCACAGCCAAAAATGATGGTACTTCATTTTCTGTGGTGATCCATAACTACACAGACATTACCACAAAGTTTTCATCTGTGATTCAAATAAGGTAATTTATTAATTTTTTAATGAGAAGAAAAACAGTATGAAATATGTCAATTTGGAGTGAAGAGTTTTGGAAGAATTTTTGTGGTAGTTTCCTATGACAGCTATTGTTTTTGTTTAATCTCTTTCAAGTAAGAAATTATAAATAAAGATTTGAAACTATTGACGTTAAATAAACATCAGATCTTGTTCTTAACTTTTCCACTTGATCTGTACTAGTTGCTCCATTGATGTTCATCACTACTCATTCCATTGCATTTCATTTCCTTAAGTAAAGCATTAGAAGGTACCTCCTAGACCTTGGAGTTCTATAAAGACAGGAAAGTCAACATCTTTTTAGTATGCTCCAGTAAATAAGAAGACCAAGAATTAAAACTGTGAAACTTACAAGAATTTTTCCCAGAGAAATTTTCTAAACTCATGGTTAGTTCTGTTTTCATCTTAGGATGTAAAATGGACACCTTTGTTAAGCACATGTCCAACTCTTTTTAGAATAGGAACTTCAATTATATCAAATCTGCATTAGCTGTACAGACAGAAAAATCCCAAAACAACAAAACTCTTCTACTTGTCATTTCAAATATAGATGATCATAGAAACAATTGAGTGAAATACCATTTTCTTGAGCCACTGCCCAATCTTCTGTACCCTGAAAGTACTGCAGTTTTGATTATAGAAAAGTAACTACACTGTGGTTCAAATTACATAAAGGGCTAAATAACAACAAAATCTTAAACTCACATTTAAACTCAACCTTTCCTCATAAAAAAAAGCCTAAACAACTGCAGCAACAACAACCAAACAAAAAAACATCCCCGAACCCCCTCTGCCCCTCCTCTCTACAAAAGACCAAATTTAGACAGGATAATAAAAGTGAAGGAAGGAGTGGAATCTTGATCTTGATCTTTAGCCAATTTCTGCTCTTTTTACCTGCAGAAATGGTTTCTGTCTGCATGCTACACATGGGTCCATAAGAAGAGAGTGCCAACAGTGCAAAGTGAGTCAAAGATAGAACATTTACAGGAAATGAAGAAGAACAAACAGGCGCAGGCTCCCCCATTTATAATTCACCCTTTGAGTGTGTGAAGAATCCAAAAGCACTTTTAAGATGACATTATCCTTTGTGTTATACAGACTCTGTGAAGGGAAACTCTACCACATTTCCCCTGCACATTGGAAAATTTTGTATGGGTACAAATATTGCTATCTCCACATCATAATCTTCTGAGGTTTGTAGGGCAATAAATTTAAAGACTTTTGCTATGCCTTTTCTTCCTTTAGTCAACCATACATAATATAACCCATCATCATTGTTACAACATTAGTTTGTCTGTTCAGTTTCCTGATGATTTTCCTAGTATCAATGCTGTAATAATCACCCCTGACTGAATCAGGATACAAGGAGCTACACAGAAAGCATCTTTCCAAACAGGGATCGCAGAACAGGATAAACTGTTTCCAACCCAAATTAACATGATGGGGCTTTTCTTCAGTATAACTACCCCGAGAAAGTAAAAGTGACTTGCTAGAAAGTGAAGAAATAATTGTATTTAACAGTATCAACATCACCAGTGACTGAATGAGTTATGGAAATTCTTAACAAAGAAACTCGGATCCCACATCACTGCAGCAACCTAGGAAAGATGTTAGCTTCCTCAAGGAAATCCTCTGGAGTGCAGAAGTCAGAAAATGGAAAGAAAGGAATCCCAGTCAAGTAATAGTTTTAAGATGGACTGCAGTTCATGCCAAATAATTAATGAAAACAAGAAGAAAATAGCAACAAACACCATTAAAAAATCCATCATCTCCCCTGATATAAGGAGATCAAGAATTGGCCAGCTTAAGGTGAGAAAGGAGTCAGACAAGCACTTTGAATCCTGGGCCTTCCAACTCGCATGAATGTCAGCAGCAGTTCTTGGCCCTTCTACTGTACCTGCTGAAATCTTGTAAATGTACTCAGTGAATCTGCATTTCAGAGAAGTGCAGAATTTTTTTAAATTAGGCTCATACAGTGTGCCAGGAAATTGTGAGAATGGTTTTGTGCCAACTATTACTCTCATAACTTCTGTAATTTAAACATTAAAATTACTTGCTTCATCAACAGGTCCAACATTTGGGTTTCGCGGGTAGAACTTGCAAAAGCATTTAATATTAATTTGCTATCATCCCATTAAATATTATGATTAACCTTTGATTTACACATGAAACAAAACACTACTAAATAATTCTGAAATTCCTATTCACCAAGTGTTTTATATTTTCTTCACAAAAAAAAAAAAAGGGGGGGCACAATGTACATCTAAGCAGAGAAGACTAAATTAAGACTAGTAACCATTATAAACCATCTTATACATTGGAGAGATAAGCTGTATATGAGCTGTTATTTGCCAAATTTTGAAGTAAAAATACAAAATTTCAAAACAAAAACATAACGTGAAATTTTTAATTACGCCTTTTCCTCTCCTGTAATATTATTATAGAAGGATATACAATATTCAGACTTTTGTAAGAAATTATCGTAGTGTAGGAAAGTGGAAAGAAAGAAAATTATTATTGTATTATACTAATGAGCAAGCATTCAGGCTGTTATTGAAAGACACAGTGTGCTGATCACTTGAATTACCATCTAAGGAAGTAATTAATCTTTTAGTGGCCTGATGGACCAATGCCCCAGTAAGGATCCTGGATTTTTTCCTGTTTGTAACAGATAACCTCCCTCCACTCTTTTTAGTTCTGCTAAACAGCAAGGAATGGCATGTGTGAGGTTCCTGAAGCCTCATTTGACCAAAGTCAGTGGAACACCTGGACTCAACTTGGACTTACTGAAAACCAAAAAGACATATAAAAATCCTGTAAAAAGGGAATGCAGAGTTATTAGAGGGTTTTTTTGTTGTTTTTGAGGTATCCTTGCTCCAATAACCTGAAATGGACAGTGGCAAACAGAGGGCAGGTAAAACACCTCTTATCCAGGTCAGTCTCCCTCTGGCTGGTTCATTACACATCATGTGTTGTGTTACTTGTGGTGGAAGTAAAGCTAACCAGTCAGAGTTCATATGGACAACCTCCCATTTTGCAAAATAAGCATTTGAGAATGAAGATAACTTGTGAATGTTATTCTTTTTGCATCCTTTCCTCAACAGACAGGGAAAGGAACCATATGGATGGGGTGAAGTCCCAGCCAGCACCGCAGCACTCCTTGTTTGCATAAACAGTCATATATGCAACTCAATTTGCTTGCCAGCAAATGTGGAAACACCCAGTTAGTGGGGACTGAACCTGCCTCAGCAGAAGAGAGACTCCTTCCCTCTTCCCCACTGTGCATAAGGAGAGCAGATGTCTCCTGTGCAGTCATTTCTTGGGTGATGGCAAGCTGAACAAAGCCGTGCTGCTGGCCCTTGCCCATTGGAGACGGCTGGTGAAGGAACAAGGACACGTCAACAATCAAAAGGTTGGGGAAGCTTTAGAGTTATGGAGAAAGCATCAGCTTTTTCAGCCTCAGCAGCAGGGCCCCAACAGCTCTTTTGGCTTCAGTGTCTTAAAAGCTACAACCCAACCCTAAATTACAGGCAGAGCTCTGGTGAGCTCCTCTGGGTACTCAGAGCAGCCTGGAGAGAAATACATGCAAAACACAAAACCTCCACAGTCTCTGTCCTGGACCTCAAAGCATGTATTTAACTATTATTTACCATTTAATCATGTCATTACTCTCTAATTTACTTGACAATGTGTTTTCCTCTCATTAAAACTGTTGCAATGATCGCTGCCAAAATTCTACCCACCAGTGTTCCGTGCTCCTTCCCTGTGGTTCCTTCGTGACTATTTGATTAATTTTCATTGATATTCTTCCAACAATAGCATCTAAAATTAACTGGGTCAGTTTTTACATAACTTCCTGAGTCACCAGGCTACGTGTCCTAAATAAATATGTCCATACAGGAGTCAAATGATAATTTACCCTTCCAGCACCAACAAGGGCTGGGGCATTTTACAAAGCTTGTGTTCTATGATAAGAGAACATATTTTATTCTCAGCTCTTAATTCAGGACCCTTTTCTTCAATCAAAACTTCATTTGGATGAAGTCAGAGACTTGACTCAGTTGGCAGGATGTGGCCGTGAGTGAGGGGGAAAAGGAGATTTTAACGCCAAATGTGTTCTTATGAAAAACATTTTCCAAATGGCTGAAATTACAAATGTTAGTGTTGAGGTACCTGAATTTAAATGGTACATTTGGCCTCCAGGCATTAGCTGCTGATTTCTTGCTTTTAATACAGGAGAAGGAAGCTCAGTAACACTTCAAATTAAATGTCTCAAGCAGGCATTTAATTTATATTAAATTAGACAGTAATTGCATGTTAAATAAATACCAATAGTCTCAGGAACACATTATTATGGAATAACAAGTTATGTAATAGATGTTTTTATTGCATGCCTATTAGGTCTACAGTAATGTGTTTTTCATAATTAGCTGCTCTCTAGCTGTTACACTGAACATAACTTATTAAACTCTCTTAATATCTATTCAAGTGTACATAGGATACCTCTTTGAAAGTCAAACACTGCAAACCTGTCTCACTACAGAGAGAGGCAACCTTGCAATGCTCAGTCAGATGGCATTTTCAACTCCCTTGAGATATGGATGTATCCAAGTCCATCATACACTCCGTAGCATTTGCTTACTCCTTCAGGAGGAGGAACTTTTACACCTTCACCACACAAGGCAGCACTGACCACCAGGCAAAATGTTCCTCAGAGAAAACATATGGAGAAAGAACACTCCCCCAGACTTTTCTCCCAATTAATTCATGGTAAACATAAAAGGGTGGCATTTCTTTTGTAACTTGCATTATCAAGCTTTAGGGATTCTGCACCCTCCAGGAAAGGTCCCAGTAATGTACAAAAGAATTATGAAGCTTTTAGAACTGCTAAAGTGCTGTTATGTGGATTCAGAGGGAAAATATTCAACCACAGATTTCAGCTGCCAAAGTCAAAGCAGGAACCCTTGGATATTCCCAAAAGAGGCTGGATGTTTTTAGCCCTGCTCTTACTAGCTCTTTTCTCTGTGCCTTCCTTTCTTCTCCGTTGCCTTACATTTCCTTAATGTCTGCCCCTTCTTATAGCTGGCCTAAGTAATAATTTCTTCACTGTCCCGCTATCCTTCCTTTCTTTTTTTATTTTACTTCCTACTTAGAAAATCCTCTACTAAGTGAAACCAGACAGGATGCAAGATGATCCATCCAACAGAGATCTTCCCTGTTTTTTCAAGAACAAGTAGTTGTGCATCAGAAAGCAGAAGCCAGAAGAGAGAAGCTGCAGGACTACATATAGCAAGGTGGTATTTCAGAGTCTTGGATTCAGATCTCTCTGAAAAAGGCTGTTGCTTCATCTCTTCATCTGTGAGGTGAGGGGATTCTCCATGGAGTTTGGAGAGCTTTTTCTTTTTTCTTTTTTTCTGGAGACTAAAAACCCTCTAAAGGGATTCTGTGGAGATAGACTAATCAGACTAATAATTATCTGTGAAAATCTGTCTCACATACTGTGAAATCTACCAAGCTGATAGAGCATGTGGTATTACTGTTATCATAACTTCTTCCAAATCTGATAAAGTTGCCTGATTAAACTGATATAAAATATATGCATCTGATGTTACAAGTTACAGATGATTATATCTCCAAATCTGAGTCTAGACTCAGTAAAAGGTTGGCTAAAAAACAAAACATCTGATAAAAAATAATTCAAAGTATGAGGAATTTGTTTCTAATCCACACTGGAATGAAAATCAGATACTACTATTGACTATCCAAATAAATCAGTAAGCTTGATTAAGTTTGGAGAAGTTTATTATAATGCTACTGCCTATAAAATCAACTTGACACATTTTTAAAATATGCGGGGCAAAGTTTCTGCTGTTATACATGAATAGCTGAAATGTGGGCATTGAGTTATAAGTGAAAACAATCTGATGGGAAGATCTATCTTTATTTCTTTTTCTAACTGATGAAAAGCCATGCCAGTTCATGCTGAATTGACCCAGGAGGCTAACACAAAGGATCTGATTTAAACGCCATCACTCAGAAGCTAAGAACTGACTGCCATTTTCTGAAGATGCTCTAATATTGCTCTAATATATTCTGCCACAAAAATCATTGTGGACTAAAGGACCTTTCCAACTTATACAGTTTCTCAGAGCATACAAATGAAGGCTCTCTCTTTATTTTCAGTCATTTATTGACCCTACCACATCAACATATCAGATTAAGAGCTCGTTCCTTAGCCAGTGTTAATCAGCATATACCATCATCTAAAGACCTAGCCTCCAGATGTGGACTATTCATCATTCCAAGGCTAGCAACATACATACAATAAGCATGTCGGGGAGAGGTTCTTGTAGGTGGATAGACTTGAAGTAAACACTCTATTTCCTGACCAATTTGGCAACAAGTTTCCTGGTGAACTCACTATTAGTACCAGAGGTCTAGTGCCCCTCAGGATTTGGATCACATTGTTTAATAAACATAATTTTGTAAAATCAGAAGGGAATAAGGCATTGGGTTTCTAAGGGATTACTGTACATCTCATATAGTTATTCACTTTGCCTCTGGCCCTGTGCCTGTTAACCCCACCTGACACATGCTATAATCACCCAGAAATGCACTACCTGTCACCACTTATTGAAAAGGTAATGTGTAAAACTTGCTAGAGGAAATGGTATTGAAACTAGGTTTGGGGTCTGACTCCTTACAGTCTTCTGTTTAATTGCAATTTCCAAGTAAAATACATTGAGCAAATTTTTATTCTGTTGTTCTATAACAAAAACATGTAAGAATTAAAGATGTGATTTCAATCCAGACAACAGCCTATATGTACCTTTTCATACTATTGAAAGGACACACCAATGCCTTGAAATGGTGGAATTGAAAAAGCAACTGTAGCTACCATTTGAATGACATAGGTGACTCTATCCAGCCTTCTCTGTTAATAGAGAAGTTATGTTACAACCTAGTCAGTCATGTTATTACACAGCAGAGTTTGCAGGAGCCTTAACCTGCAGGGAGCACAAGAAAAGGTGGCAGGGAGCTGCACGGGCTTCAGGTGAAGGCAGGACTGATGCCACTATGCTCTCATGCACAATAGGTGGAAATATGTAGAAGACATTTTTATTTTCTGGTCTCTTCATTTCCATAGAAATTCTACCACAACATCCCTGTTCCCCANTCTCAAATCCCCCAAGAAATACATATGAGAATAAAATATTTTTAACAGTTTTGAATATCTCACCCCTGTCTTTCCAGTCTCCCAACGTACAGTTATCTGAAAGAACCTTTCTGTGAGATTCTGCAGACGAGTGGTGGCCCACCAATTACTGCTTGAGAATTAGTGGCTCAGAAGCCTTATGGAGTTCTTTACTCTGTGGTTTTCTTCTACCTTTTCTTAGAGGAAGTAAAACAATCACCATAAGCTGACATGGGTGAAAGATGCTTTCAGGTGGCTGAGCAGTCAAGGAGTACTACTTTCTGGATTTTCTCAGAGTGAGGAGCAGAGTCACTCCTGATTCTGCAGGATCCACACATAAGCAAATTACCTCTATCTCTGCTGTTATCATAGCATGACAGCAGTGTTAAAGGAAGCTGGAAAATCTAAAATAAATGGTAATCTTCACTGAACAATAGAAACATCAAGACAAACAACGGTGTTTCTGTGCTACACAGACCTAAATCCAGCTAACTAGTGTCAAGGTAATTTGAGGACTCCAGATGTTGTTGCAGCTGCAACAGCCATCTTAGTCATTCTCCTTAAAAGTGGGAAGTTCACAACAGGGCAAAAACCATTCATTCCACATGGAGATACTGTTTCTTGAGTAACAACAGTTATTTCTTCTTCAAGGGAAAACAGTGCATCAGCTTTTTTTAGCTGGAGACACTGAAAATCTACTACCAGAATAGCTACTGTTTCTCCCTCCAGAGTTTTAATAGCCAGAAGTAAAATAACCTGCTGGAGTGGCTCAAAGCTCTCTAGTGGCTCTAGAATCTTAGCAAATAAGGTATATCAAATTGCAACATCAGGATTGCATTTACTATTTGCTCTGATGAAGGCTGAAGAGCCACAGTAGCTGAGAGTTTGGGCAAAAATTCTCCAAACTTCACAGCAAAGCCACTTAGAAACCCTACACAAGAAAGGCAATCAACTGTCTCACTATAAAAATATAGAGATAAACAGGGAAAAATATCGAATTCAGAAAAATTCCACTCATTAGGACATGAAGTGGTCACTCCAGCAGAGGATAAACTTTTTGGTCATTCTCAGTTTTGGCCAAAGTGCTGATTTAATTTCATAAAATAAATGGCCATGGACCAAAATTTTAGCATCTTCTCACTATTTTTACCTAGAATTTAGTGCTAAAATTTATGTAGGGGGGAATTAATTAATTAGTAATATTAATTACTCATGAGAGATAAAGATGAAAGAAAAAAGGGCTATAAGAGAATTGGGGAAAGTATAAAAGTGTTTGGTTAATAAAAGAGACTTATAGAATAAGAGGACAAATAAATATACTTGTGACTAATAGACAATAAAAGTATGGAAGGATGAGCAAGAAAAAAATGAATGTGAGTACAAAACAAATCACTGTCGAGGAAACAGATTTTCTCATAACCATCAGAAAGGGTCAGAAAGTAAAGAGATCAGCATAAGTTTATTATGTTATTCCTACATGGGGAATAACAGAGCATTTCTGAATTTTCTCCCAGGCATATACTTTTGTATCCTTTATTTGCAGAGAAAGGTGAGAGAGTGCTCCAGTAATATTAATATGAAAATCATTCAGCTTTTGGCTGCAGTGTACTCTGGATTCCTCAGTGATAAATTGCTATCTAAAAAGAGGTCTAAACACAGACAGCTGGCACAGTGCTGGCTGACAGGATTCTATGTGTGGGCAAAAGTGTTTGTGGTAGCACTCAAAGCAATGAAAACATTTAAATAAGCAGGTACTTGACAACAGCCTGGTCTCCCTAGGAGCAATCACATCACATCATGCCATTTATTCAGAGATACTACCATACTGCCACAGAGATAAAATCTGAAGTAATCCATTGGATGCAATGGATTTATATTTCTAGAACTGTGAGCAAAACTTGGCCTATTAAAAGCAGACAATTTTATTCTCCTAACCATACTAAAATAAATTTAGAAATTGTGAACACAGTACACATTAAAGCTCAAAGAGTATTTGGAGATCCACATTTTATCAACCAGAAGAGAAATTTTAAGTGAATGCACAAGTTTCCTGAACTCACCTGGATTTGAGGAACTAATAGCAGCTGCTCCTTCTAACCTTTTAGCTACTTATATATGTTCCCAGACCATGCCTTTTTCTAATGGGTGATCACAAATAAACACAAACTACCTTTCCAAAAATACAAATCTTTAGTAGCAGTGGGAAAGGTGGCTTCTATCTCTTTCCCAGGTGATGTATAACTCCATCTCAAGCTGATGAGCCTCGGCATCTACCTAATCCAATCTGGAATAGCTCAAAGATGGGCTGGAAATATTTTTAACAAAGATAACAAACCAGAAATATTTTTCTTTTCCTTATACCCAATGTGAACTCAAACAGTAAATCTTTGTATCTATTGTAACACTTGCAAGGACTGAATGCTCAGATCTCAGTAGTAAACATGTCTGAAGACAAGGGCTTGCACGCAGGTAAACAAAAAAAGTAATTTCCAGACTTAAGATGATTTTTGGCAGTGATAGCTATTAATAAAAACCATTTCTTTAGTGCTAAAATCTGTACAAATCAGAGCAAGATCTGGATGTTGCTATTCAAAAGGTGTGAAATCCAACACATGCAGCCAGCAGGGCTGATACAGGTGTGATTAAGCAGGTGTATGGTTGCAGGCAAAGAAGGTTGTAAAAAAAATTTTTTTTTTCTTCCTATCCTGTTTCAGACACCCAAGAAACAGGCAGGAATAGTCCTTATGACCCAGTCAGGTTAGGATTTTTTTACTTCTCGCATGATCTTCCTGTACTCTCTGTATGTCTGGAAATGCTCGAGAGAAATTTGCTTTGACGTGACTATTACCTGTTCTGTGGGACTATTTTATAATGCAAACAAGTTAATATTTATAGAGTTTGGCTCAAATTTCTAGCTGTGTCTTTTCATGGGCAGTTGCAATGCATAAGCGACCTGATAGCTGATGTTACACATTGGAAGATAGAATTTTCATTTAATGTAAAATTAAGATTTAAGAAACAAGACATTTAGAGTACCACATTGCTGTTTTTTTAATCAACCACAGAACTTGTTGGGTTTTATGGTTGGTTTTAATTATTGCAAAGTGGAAAACAGAAAAAAACCTGATACATAGGGAAAAGGTAGAGGAACACTTATTTCCTATAGTTTTTAGCTTTAAGTAGAAATTACAAAGTTAGCATTTACTGCTGGCTTATAGTTAAAGCCAGAACTTGGCCTTCTCTATGCAGAGGAAAGCAAAGGTCCAGAAAAGTAGATGGTCATTTAATTAACATCTCTATCTTACAGCATATGCAAAAGGAGTCCATTGTGCATGCAATCATAAATCTCCCTTGGTCTAACTTCAGAGCAATTGACCTTACGACCCAAATAATGTTCCTTTGTGCACAGCTTTTGTAGCCAATTTCTAGATTTACTGTTCCACAGAAGAAGTGTGTAAACAATTTCTGGCAAAACTGAAGTGAGCAACTCATTAATCTTATATATGAATAAATGTTTCTGCCAAACTGGAAAACTTGCTCCGGAAAGAGTCTCTATTGATGCTACATTCAGTAGTTTCAGATTCAAAATTTTTATTTATTTTATTTTATGTGCTGATACTATCTTAATAACAAATCAAATGAGGAGAGGAGAAATGACAGGTTTTAGCAGATCATTGGACAGCAGACAGTATTATAGGGAAAGTAAGAAAGAAAAAGGCAGAAGCAGAAACATAGACAACATAAATGTGACTTCTACATAACTGTGCAGTGTCTGAAATTCTTGATATTTCTTTTTTCTATAAACAAAGTTTTAGGCCACATCTTGAAAAGTTCAGTATGAAAAGCACACATATCACTTCCATACATGTGCTCTAGGTGACGCCTATATGGAAACAGTGATGAACCCTTTCCTTGATGGAACACTGTAAGCTCTTTATTACAAAATTTGTAAGAAATAAAAACATGTTATCTATATGAGCAGTGATCATTAAAAATTTCAAAGTAACCGGCTTCAAGACGAATGTTGGCAAACTCTGAATTCTGCATGTGGGAGAGGCAAATTTGGCACTTATTATATACCAAAAAATCTGCAACTAACCCTGATTGAATCTTTTGGGGTTAGCCACTTCTGGAGAGCTCTGGAACTCTTGAGTCAGCCTCTGGAGGCACCACTAACAGTCTCAGGGATCTGGGATTTTAACTGTGATATCAGGGTCAGGTGGTTAAAGCTGGGGCAGCCCAGCCCATCCCTGGGATGTTATCCCTGTCCTGGATTACATCTAAGTATGGTCAATCTTTTATACATTAATACAACTGATCAAAGTAGTAGTAAATGAATAGGTCAGGTAGTGTAGCCTTGTTTCATGTTTGTAACACTGTTTGTAAACGTTAGTATTTGCCAGACATTTTATTCAGCCCAGAGACTTCCAGCACACTGCATACTTTGACTACCTAAACTTAATTATCTGTTTCTTACTAGTGCTCATAAAATGACATCCTATAGTATCTGCTCTCCTAATGTGTCACTGAAGCAATTGAACAGAAAAGAATACGGATTAAATAAGATAAAATGACAACCAGTTCTCTTGATCACACAAATATCCAGGAACCCTTGCAAAGAAATACCACTCCTCAGACTTAAATAAAAACATAAAATAGAGCCGGTGACTATTTCTTAAAAAGAATTGGAAAAAGAACACTAGCAGAGATGGGATGAATAAGTCCTAAAACTAAAAGAAATATTTATGAAAAAGAACAGCATTTGCATTCCTGTTTGGCAGGGCCACTTGCCCCTTTTGTAACCTGATAAAACAAGTGAGTCAATACAAATCAAGATGACTTAGTGGAAGAACAGCAAATGGCCATTGTAAAAGTAGAGGCCAGAGGAAAAGGGACGCCACAAACACCTCAGTCATGCAGTATTTCTTTGCAAGCAGATTTAATGGGTGTGCTGTGGCCAGATACCTTTAGAGTCAGACTTGCCAAAACAGCAAGATCCTACACAAAGTAAGTAAATTAAAAAGGAATGCTAAGTCAGCATGTTAAAAAGCTCATATTCTGAAAAGAAAATAGTAAAAAACTTGCACAAACTGTTTTTCATGAGAATACATCCATTCTACAACCATTTTTGTGTGGTGGACTAGAAATGCTCTTCTTTCCTTCACAGATACACTGCCTTGTTTTTATCGATTTACCCTGACTGTAAAGGAGCCTTCCAAAAAATAGAGAATAAACTTAAAAATTATGCACTCCATACCAACTATCTGACAAATCACTGGAAAGTTTTATTTTCCCCCTCTCCTGTCTGACAAAACTGCAAGACAGCCAAATACAGGTGTTCAGATATGTTCAGACAACACTCTTTTTTCTTTCTCTCTTTTTTAGTATAATATTTTGTCCTTTACTCTGGTGAAAACATTATGGTTGGTAAAGTAAGATCAATCAACAATTCTAATTTTTTAAAGCCTTTAAAGCAATTTTTTTGAGAAATATGGTAGACAGCATATTTATTTAGTTTTAATTTTTGTGCTGTCATACATCAGCACTGAAGTCCTGATTTAGAACACATGCAGCATGCCTTTGAAGTTTTGACTGTTTTTTAACAATGGCAAAAAAAGATATAAAAAAATTAAACAGCACCAGAAAAAAATCATAAAACAGGGCTTTTGTACTCTTGATTTATATATTGTTTTTTATGTCTGTTTAAAAAAAGCTTTATTCTCAATAATCTTTCATGGGAAGCTTTGCTCTGACATACTTTCATCTAAGCCTTTTCTTCTGTGCTGACCTTTCTTTTCTCCTTTCTATCCCCCCAAATCTCTGAATCTTTCTAATATTTTTCCCATTCAGTAGCAAAATGAGTTTATTGGAATTCTTATGAAAACCAAAAGAGTAGAAATTGTGCAAGTGATATGCTAAACTGATATTTTTGATGAAAGTAATAAATATTCCAAGTAAACAGGACCTCCAAATAAAACAGCTATTTTCTTCTGGTGCTCGTTTGGCTCCCTTTCTGGGCTATGTGTGCAGTGGTACATGTCATTGTCTTTTTGGCCAAGTTACACAACACTGGTTTTTTCCAAGGAAGTGCATGAAAGCTGATAGTTGCCATTGTTCATTTTTTATCCAATGTGTTGTAATGAATATGAGCCAATGCCATATTTATTTGTTCTGTGGCCAGCTTCTTCCTGTTTTTTTCTCTCCCTTTCAGCTCAAGGACCAAATTGCTGAAACAACAACAAAAACACCACAGCTGGCTTTATAGTCTTTGTGCTCCTTAGGGTCTTCCATTCCTTGGAAAATTTTAGTGCATTGGTAGTGTCATCTACATGTACCAACACCAGGTGCTGAAAAGAAGGATTTTAATTTCAGTTTACCTCCAAACCAATTTCTACATGCACCAAGTACTGAAGAGGTTTGAAGAATATTAACCCTCCTGCCATAATTCTTAACTGTCAGCCCAAATATATGTGTGCACATTACCAATCTGCATGTGCTGAAGGGTATGTGCAGGGTATTTATGACAGCAGAAGGAGCTGGAGAAGCAGGGGCTAGCAAGGCAGCTGGACTTTGAGAAATCTTAACATCTGTGTGTTGGGAGTTTGCTGGGTGTCTCCTCACTTACTGTATTTCTTCCCTCGCCTTCAACATAGCATATCCATATCTGCACCCCTTTTAAACTGATGCTTCCTGCTAACAGTGCAAGGACAACTGCAGCTAAGGTGAAAGCTCTTTTTATGTTACAGATCATTCCTGTGTTCGTGTAAAATAACAAAACCAACAGAATCTCCTATCACCAACAATGACAGCTGAATTTATGTCAAAATGTTTTTTCCCAGTGAAGTGTAGTGGTAAACTTACTGCAAAGACACCTCTGAGTTCCACAATACCACTCTTAAGATCTATGTGAAGAACTTGTGTGAAAACTTTTCTTGCTACTGAAGATTCTGCAGTTCATTTTATTTTTAGGGAATTTAACTACTCATTTTAGCAACCTGATCTGTATTAAAAGAAGTCTCATTTATCATTTAATTTCATTTCATATTCAATTTATAACTTTTTAAATATTGAAATTGGATGGAAAAAACACCTTGATTTTAATATTTGTCAAGAATCTTCTTCCCTACCTTTAAGTAAGGAAAATTTAGCTGTTTTGCCCCTGCTACTCCTCCAGTCTATTTACTACTCAGTAGGAAGAGAGAAATATCCCCAGGAAGATCTGTTGCACCAATTTTCTGAAAAGATGGTATTTTTGGAATTCAATACTCTTACTGCCTATCACAGAAAAATCTGGACTTAATAAGATGTTTAATATCCAGAAAGCTAAGCTTTGAGAGAGGAAGCTCATTTATGGCTTACACCTAGGGAGATAAAATATGCTTTCATCTACCAAGGTCATGCATTGTCAATACAGCATGCTCGGTGAAAAGCTTCTCAGGTAAATATGAAATTAAAGATGAATGCATTTTAGTTAACTAATCCATGCTTCCTTTAGTGCCTCAATAAAAATTACTCTTGATAGAGATTTTGTAGGTTATGGAGAACTAGTTTCAAATCCTTGTAGTATTTAAGCAAGTTATAATACTAATATCACCATTAAATATTAGTATATTAATTATATACTTACTAGGAAACTATTTAGAAAGTATTTCCTATATAATAATACTAACATATTTCTAATAATCATTCAAATTTCAAGCTAACAGGAGTATTTTTATGCAGAAACCATGGAAATTATGTAGAAATTGTGTTTGCTCTACTCACAGTAAATATAACTATATCAGCATATCATAATCATAATCTTCTTAGCTTTAGAGCCTATTCATCTATGAATATCTAGTATCATTTCCTGATTCATAAAAGTTGAAAATAATTCTATGCACACAGAGAATTTCTAGTCCAAATTTGTTCTGTTAAATCCAGTAGTAATTCCTCAGACTACACATCTGACTCAAAATATTTGCTGTCCTACCAACCCACGGTGCACCTTGTTTTTTGGTCTGGGACATAAATCATCTGCTCTTTAAAGCTCTGCTAAGTACTTAGCTCAGTCTCTCCTAACACCTTTTCAGTTCAGTGTCCTCTTCCCTTGAATATACTGTCACTTCTCTGCTAATAACATGACAAAAACATGGTAAGTGGTATGCATTTACCAGGGTGGCTTTTAGATATCTCAGAAAAAGAAGAGAATTTGACCATTTGTCCTGGTGTTTTAGGAGTTAAGCTACCTAGTCAAACGAATCATTCCAGCTCAGATGTCTGATGCCTTCCCATCCTCACACCTGGGATTTCCCAGGCTGAAACACTGGAAAATGTCCTCTATCATCATGAATTAATTTGCCACTCTCAAGCCCTTTCTTTCAGATTAGCAGTTGACAGATCTCTAAACAGTCCTACCATAAATATCTATAGTGCTTCAAAAAGGAGACATTTGAAAGAGGGAAATGACTGTCTACTTTAGAGAGTAAACTGAAGCAAATGAAAATCAAATCTCAAGAGACAAGCTTCAAGAATGAAATATCCACAAATCAATCTCCCAAAGGCAGTAAGTTCTAAAAGTCACTGAGTTGAAACTAACACAAAAGGAACAGTTCAGTGACATAGAGATATAATTATAATAAAACTGGTCAGAGAATATTCCTGCAGTAATGAGAGGCCTTTTATCTGACCTTTTTTTTATTTTATGTTTATATTATGTTAATTGTGCATCAGTTTTCTTAAAAGCTAAGGAAACATTCAGAGCAAATCAATATATTTCACAGATACTCTTTCTTGCACTAGTTTTAATAAAACAAAAACAGGTACTGAGCAAGGACAGTGTAATCCAATAGACTAAATTAGGTAGTTGAGCCATGATGACAAGGGGGATTGGCAAATTTTGAAGAAAAAAGTTACTCAAGACATAATGTTTGACATCTGGTTTATGATGCTCTAATTGTCAGTAGTTAGCCAAAGCCAAAAGACTGCTATTGTCTTTCAGATGAAATATATCTAGAACAGTGCTGACTGTTTACTGAACTAAATATATCCTCTCAGTTTCTGCCTGAAGTATATGTCTCACCTTAGAATAGATTTTCTTTTCTACTTTCTCTCTCAGAAATACTGAGTTTAGGTCTGACAAGTTCTGATGGTCAGTGTACACCATGATAAAGTGGTTATGCTACAAGTACTCTTGTTGTGGTATTGTTCCATTACAATAAATTACAATTTTTTTTTTCCAAAATAATGAAACATAATTTAAAAAAAGTAAATATCTTAAAAGTATTTTTAATAAATTATGCAAAAATGCGAATGAGTAGTATCTCTCTTAGTTTTCCTTTCTTTTATCTATATAACATAAATTACAATAAGGAAAATCCCTTTTTGTCTGAAAGACAATTTTTATTTTATGTTCTAGATTTCAATCTTTTCTCTTTTCTTTTCTTTTCTTTTCTTTTCTTTTCTTTTCTTTTCTTTTCTTTTCTTTTCTTTTCTTTTCTTTTCTTTTCTTTTCTTTTCTTTTCTTTTCTTTTCTTTCTTTTCTTTTCTTTTCTTTTCTTTTCTTTTCTTTTCTTTTCTTTTTCTTTTTCTTTTTCTTTTTCTTTTTCTTTTTCTTTTTCTTTTTCTTTTTCTTTTTCTTTTTCTTTTTTCTGTCTCTGTCTCTGTCTCTTTTTCTCTATTTTTCTTTTTCTATCTCTTTTTCTGTCTCATTTTCTTTCTTTTTCTGACTCTTTTTCTTTCTCTTTCTGTTTTTCTTTCTGTTCCTTTCTCTTCTGTTGATTTTCCAACTTTATCATGTCTGTGACCAACTACTAAGTTTGATCAGACTCAGTTTGAATTCTTTTTTGAAAGCACTACATAAAAACTTATCTTCATTAAGAGCCTCTGGGATTCCAGCGCCACCAAACTAATGAGAGAATTCAGTAGCTTCATGTCAATGTGATGCCTCAAGTTCAAAGGGGACAAGGACATCCTGTTTGGTGTTTTGTTTCACTCAAACCATTAAACTGCACAGGCCCTTTTAAGTGTTTTTTAAAGTAATTGTCTTTACTCCCTATCAGTTTTAGTAACCTAAAATATTATAAAAATAGTGTTCATTTAGATAATCTTCAAATTTGTGATGTGATTTTGAAAAAACCTTCAGCAATTCTCAGTGAATTGGAAGGAAACTCCTGATGGATGAAAACATCCCAGAACTACTACTTTTTTCCCTTAAAGATCCCTTCAAGATCTTCAGCTTTTGTGACCTCATTGTTTTTCCTCAAAAAGCATGCTGGGAAAATCCCAGAGGTGCCCACTGTGTGTGGGAATAGATGCACCCAAAAGGAGCTAAAAGAAAAAAATTACACTATTCAGGACATATGCACTGTCTTCACATATGTTCTACAGAGCTACCATTGGTGCAGTTAGCACCACTAGAAAAAAAAAAATTCACATGGTGACATAAATACCACAATTATTTTTGGATAACTAGTTCCTTTGATGCAATGTATTTGTTAATTAAATTAGAATTTTGAAACAGCATTGCATAACTTGATAAATGGATTTTCTTTACCGTTTTCTGCAGGATTTGATGCAGGTTTAAAAATGCTGCTTACTCAAATATTTAAGCGAATGAAAAATTCTTTTGATCTGCTCATGCTGGCTTTGGAAATTTCAACAAAATGGGTTCTACTCTGCCACTTTTACTTCTGTGCTAACATGCTTCTAGCACTGGACTAAATTATGCACCAATTTCAAAGATTATTTGACAAAATTTCTTGAAAGTCCTGGTAAATTTGTTAGGACACAGACTAATCATATTGAAAAGCAATTTTACTGCAAAGCTGTTCCTGTAGGGACCATAAAAGATGTTACTATAACTTTCATTGAATGCAAAGGATTTCTGAGACTACAGATACTACCTTTTTAAATAGAATTAAAATAGATACAAATAATAGCAACTGGATTTGATCTTTTAGTCAATACCTCCACTCTAACACAAAAAACTCCAAAACAACTTAAGACATTCTGTAATTTTTCCATTGCTTTGGATAAACTCTTTAACAGAAATAAATAATAATTCTGCTTATTTTAAAGAGAAATACATGAAAATTAAAAAAAAAAAAAAAAACTTGTGAAGATTGTAAATTTTTATTTAGATTTATTTATGTCTCAAATTTTAAATTGATAATTTCTCTTGACAGCATAAAAATATTATGCAAAGCAATTTAAGTTATTCTTTGCAAACCATCTTATCTTAATAAGAAGAAAATTATGAACAAAACCAAACACATTATGCCTGGCTGCAATCATTAATAAAAACAGAAATTATATGGCAATACGTGTCAGTGATCCATTTTCCAAACAAATAAATCACTGAATTCATATCTGATGTAAATTAATTATATCAGGAAAAAATTTTGAAAGCTAACACATTTAAAAACCAGACATTTCATTAAAGGACACATTCTACTATTAAATGAAACAGCTTTTTTTATTTTGTTTTTAGAGAATGCTAATATGTTTTAAGCAAGTAAAAAACATTTAGAAAACAGTTTTCACAAACAAATTACTTCTGAATGGATTCAATGAGAGATATCAAAAAGAGAAACTTTTTTTTGTTACCAAGAGGAATTTAAGGAAAAGAGATAAGACTATGGATCAACGGAAACAAATAAATAATTAATTTGCCCTCATAAACAAAAAACATTAGGTAAGTGAATTTTTATTAACTAACAATGCTTTGTTGTCCTGGAAAGTTATCTAATTTTAGTTTCTTCTTCCAAAGAAGATCTTTCAAAGTCTTCCCCTTGGCCCATTTTAGTGTACATGAATCATAATTGATGATGGAGAGAAAGGAATGAATCTGAAGCAAATGAGTTATGAAGTACATTCACTTCAAATGGACATATTTTAAAATAGAACAATTATTTCTTTTCAATTTAATTCTATAAAATTTCAGGAAGTACTTAAATAACAGTGTTCTCATGTAAATATGCTTTTGAAGAGTTTTTAACATGTTTTTTGTACTGTATTAATATCTAAAATCTCTGTCCCTGCAAACATAACTTATTTTAGTAAATCTTAATCAAGTTGGTGGGGTAGTCTCAATCAACAGGACTCTCAAAGCAGGTAAAAGCTTGTGGGATTAGGATCTACATTCTTGCATTTCCAGAAATTTTATGGCAATTAGTTGGTATAAGCAAGAACAATTTCCTTAAAGACAGCCCCCACCCCCGCCCCTCTAAACAACAAATTAAGGTAATAAAGTGCTGAAAAAAATAGAGATTTTTTTCATGTGCCAGTGTTGGCAACTTGCAGAATTTTATTTCAGATTTCACAGTATTCAGTGTTTTCATATAAAGCTATTATAATCCAGAGATTGCAATTGAATACGAATGTTTCACTGACAAAAAAAACAGCTGCAGGGAAAAGCTAAAAAGATGAAGGAAGATATTTTGGGAGTTCCACAATAAAAGAAATCCGAGCAACATTTTGCTAACTCTTACAATAGTTTTGAGGCCTGAAGCAGTGTTTTTTTAACTTCTGGAACTAGTAGTATTGATAATCTATTTCAACAATTAATAAAGGTGTGGTGATGTGACTTTTTGAAACTACCACCATGAACTGATGTTTTGAGTTTAATCACACAGGTAAACACAAAAGTTTACCTACAAGTAATTAACATAACTTTCATCACACCTATTTCAATAACTTATTTTCTTTGTGACAATGGTACTTTGAACATAATGTTTTAAATTTTATTTTATATTTTTATGTGGGTAAAAAAACCCAACACAACAGCAACTTAGACAATTGCTGGGATCAAAGCTAAAAATACCAAGAAAAACTCTTCAGATTACTGAAGAATTGCTGGTGCTGATACCAGTCAGACTGAAAGTGTACTTGATACTGGGATAGTGTGAAAAAGATGAGTTTGCAGACTGAAAAAACAGATGGCCCCTTATCACCCCATGGGGCTAAACACACAAGAGCTAACTTCAGAGACGCCTTACCTTTACCTTGTCTATCCCTATCAGGAGAGACTGTTATATTAAGGGTTATTGCCTCTCAAGCCCTCCCTGTGATCAGCTTTTGAAGTCCATGGCCAAGAGGCCAGTGTGAGAATATCACCTCAGATAAGAGGTGTTTGCTCTGTCAAATATTCAGGACAGAAATCCATGGAGCCCGTGATAGTTCAGCAGGGAACCACAAACTCCAGCTAATATCATTTAATCCCCTGTTGGTTTGAGAACTACCCGCCATAAAAAGTATAACTGGCTGTTTATTTGTGCAGGCAAGAGATAACATCTTAAAGTTACAGTCTGCCTTAAGTAGTGGGGATGTGAAGCCCAAAGAAATGAACCATCCAAGCTCATAATCAAAACTGTGTGTGCTCTCTTCTTCTCTGCCTAATGAGATGTAAACATTTTGGCTGCTGTCTCTTTTGAAAGATATTAATCAATCTATTGGTTAGAAATCACAAAGGATAGTCGGTCTTCAAATTACATGCCCTCTTTTATAGCATTTTGTAGCTGTGAACAATATGTTAAAAATTTTCCCATGGCGCAACCAAGTAAATACTTGTGGCACATTTCTATTTATTACAGAGAATGGTTAAATTCTAAGACATAAATCATGCTCTTCTACTAAAGACTACAAATTCCCAAAGACAAGACTAATTCCCAATGCAACGATGCTATAAAAGATCAGACACTTTGTTATGCAGAAATCCACATTTGGAGATGTCTTTCAACAATGTTCTCTCAGGACCCAATCCCGCAAAAGGCACAGGCAAGTTGCTGAACACTTTGTCAAGCTCCATTAGTTTCAAAATGGCCTTAAAAACTTATTTTTAATTTGCTCTATTTAAATTGTAATCTGACATGATTAATATTGCCTAAGCAAAAAAATATACTTTGTTCTTTCCTTTCTTCTACTAAATGACAGACTCATTGTTTCAATAAGGAAAAAAAATTCATAAGTTTAATTTCAAAACTGAGAGAAGATATGACCAATTTTACCTTTTTTGCATCCCTCACATATGTTATTGTCATTACCCAATGTTGCTACTGTAGCATGAAAGGAAAAACATCAAGAGGTAGATGAAGCGATAAGGGAAGATGACCAAAAAGAGAAAATAATTCTTAATGGTTGTATAGATTCTCTTCTTTTTCCACTGTAATCTATCCCCTGCGTTGTCCCCAGCAACTGCCCTAAATCAAGGAATGGGCACCTGATGCATTCTGCAGATGGATTGACACTGCATAGCTGAACATGCCATACACGTGGTTTTTCACTTGTACCAATTAGTTAACTAGCCAGCAGACAGATCTTCTCTTTGAGAGGCAGGAGTGGGAATGGAAACAGAACTCTCTGCTGGCTCATTTGCAGAAAGAAAGGCCAAGCAAAAGTGAAAAAGCAGGTCAAATTAATGTTTATTTATTAATATTTTAATTTAACTTACTTTCTGCTCAGGTAGATCCTTTTTGGAAGATACACCAATTAGCCAGACAGTATTGAAAACACTGGGCAACAGCAAAATCATTACTAAGATTTCTGAATCCTTCAGATGAATTTTGTGTGTCCAGTTATACATGCGTGCCCCAAAGTCTGAAGATGAGGATTTCCCTAGCCTCAGTAAATTAAGTGAATTATTCACTGCTTTCTCATGGCTCAAGCTCATAGTCCAAGCCATTGACATATGCTTACTTGTCAGGATGTGAAAGCAGATTCTTCAACCAAACATCTGAGTTTTTCTGAATTTCTCCAAGCACTAATCCCTTCTTTAAATGAAACAATAAAAGAGGAAAGGACTTCTCCTCCTGTATCTTCATATCTGCCTTTTTATGCTGTGTCCTAGAGAGGACACTAATTTTATACACTGAATTCCAGTCTCTCCTATACAGGAGCCAACAGACTATTCCTCAGAGAGCAGAATTTCTGAAATTTTCTACATTTCATATTTATAAATGTTAATGTAATGTACAAGCCAATAATGAACCAGATCTTGGAATCACTGACAAATAAATCACCAATATTTGTATTGCAAGAGCAAATTTAAGGAGTCCAGATGCAGGAGTAAATAAACATGATCTGCTTTAGGAGTCTGGGCAATTCAATGGCCATAACTAAACCATAGGATATGATACAGAATGACTGCTCTGGGCTACAAGGAAAAGAAACCAAAATGCTTTACTTCTTACACTGAATCCTGTGAAAAGAATCATGTCTAAGGGTTGGTCACCAATTAATTTTTCATCCATTTTGATGTCTTTTGGATCATATCAAACTACCATTTCATTAGTATTCAAGAAATCACCCTAGAGAAAACCCAAACTTTGCTCTCAGAAGAGAACAACTGGATACAAAGTCTTGATGCTACGTTTTTTGGTGGCAGTCACTGGGTATCATGTAGTTTCCAAGAGAGAAAGAAAATATCTGATACCAATGATGACACTCCCCAGTGAAAACTGTATCAATGATCATTGCTCCAACCCATGTCCAATGCTGTTAGCTCTGATTCAAAAGCTGAAGGTCTACCCTGCTGATAATAATTTTATCACCTAAAGCATCACAAAGATAAGCCAAATTATGTAAAAAAAAAAATCAAATCTCTGAACTCAGGAGAATTCAAAAATGAAGGCAGCTGTGGCAACTGAAGTAATTTAAGAGTTTACTGCTACCATAAATTATGCTATGCAATCTCTTTCTTTCACTGCTGCCCCTGGCACACACTGGTCCTTCCATAACCTGATTCAGCTTCAGCCCAATAGAAGTCTCTTCACTTTTTTGACTTTGTTTTGTGATGGGTTGATGAGTTAATGCTCCAGAGCTTACAGAGGGATAGACAAGAAGCTGGCCCAGTGCAAGGTAAATAATGGACAGCTCAGAAGGGGAGGTGGTGTGCAATCACCCTTTTGTATGGCAAGGAGCTGCTTGGACCAGCAATGCCAGCCACGAAACTGCAGTCAGCAGTAGTCAGTGTCAGATTTACCAAGATCACAGTTTCTCATAGGTGACTCAAAAAGACTCTCTTATATGTGAAGAAATTAGACATGACATTATAAAAGCCTGCAAAGCTGTTTTTAGAAATTCAACCTGTGCTAAAACAGCTACCAAGATAGTAGTTCCCTTTAGTCAGATGTCAATTTGCAAGGACTTCTTTCTCCTGCCTTCCTTTAACCTATTACATTAGCCCCAGTAGTCCCTGCCAGGACTCTTTCTTGGAGTTAGGAGTCAGAAAAGACTTTCAGACAATCACAAGAAAGTGAAGTCCCTAACCAAAGACATTATAATCATGCTACCTAAAATCACTCACTGGCAGTCCAAGCCTGTTCAATTCCAGTAGAAAGTAACAATACTGTTTGGAGACTCCTTTAGAAACTAGGTACTTCCAGGAAGGGGAAAAAAACAACAAACCAGCTAACATATATAGCCTTTTAAGTACTTGAAATAGTCACATAGAATGTTTTAGAAATACTGAAGCTGGAACATGGGAAACTTTATCTCAGAAACACATCTGAAGTACCAGGCTTTGACTTGAGCAGCTCTGCATTTGAATTCAGTGATACAGAGTTCCAGCATTAGCCTTTGGTGTGTTTCTAACCCATATACTGTACACAAAACACAGTGGGAAACCGAGATTTCCAAGATACAATAGGACAACTGTGAAGGCTTAAGAAAAGACTAGTCATTGAAGAAAAACTCTTGCATGAAGCCTCTGGTGTCTGAGTGTGCTATGACACACCTAATTGTAAGGATGCCATCATTTATAAATCTCCTTTAAAGCCTTCCAGTGACAGCTGGTATAGCATGCTAGATCATTTGTTTCAGCAATCATCTCTTTATTACAACTGTGCCCATTACTTCTGAATTTGCTTGTGCCAAGATGCCAGGTACTTTAGCTTTTTACACCATTTAATGTTACATTCAGAGATCTTTTTTATCAAAACTCATTGCTCACAGTGGGAATAGGAACTGAAATGTGAAGAGTAAAGCAACAAGAAACCAACAGGCCCCCTGGTTCAACCTGGTTTCTTTTTTTTGTATTTTTCAAATTCTCAGCCATGAGAAGAGATTCCTCACGGAAGAGCTACGTGTAAGTCAGCAGTCTTTTTTATGCATTAATTTCTACCACTTATGCTGACATATCCTTTGGAAACAACCTGGGCTCTTGAGAAGAGAAACTGCTAATAACTTCAGCACTTTTGTCACTGGTCCCACTTGAATGGAATGTATTACAGCATAATGCAGCTTTTGATAAGTTAAGGGAGTTATTGCAATTTTCTCTAATAAAAACATTAAAAGCTGCAAATCAGCTTAGATAGAATTAGTTATATTCCAGGCACTGGATCAACTTTTTATTACAGATTTGGCATAACAGAAGACAAATATTCCAACAGACAAAATATCATTTACTCTTTAAATGCCCACAGTGGTATCCTTTCCCACCGCTAATTGATGATTTTATTTTGCACTCTGGTGTCAAATAGCATCTTCGGAATAGAACAGTAAAACAGGAAAACTCCAGTAAATCATCATAGCCCTTAATAAATGCATTGCTTCAGGAAGTTAAGTACCTTGAAAAAGATCTTCATTCTTACTTGACTCATCTCTATTTACTTTTTCTTTTACTTTATTCTTTTTATGGAATGATCATGATTTAATGAATATGTAGAATATTTACTTGAACAGTAAAGTGATCCCACTGGCTTTACTGCAAGCATTATTCTAAGGGCTGTTCTATAAAACAAAGAAAAAGTACTTCACCTCAGGATAATATTACATGGAGATCTTCAGCCTGCAGAGCTAAATCTAAAACCAGTTCCCTTACAAGATCTAACAACTTGCAAATTTATTACCAGATCTGACAACTTCAGACTTGTTCACTACACAAAATTCAAATCGTGTGATAATACTAGATATTTTAGCAGATGATGTAAAAATTAATTGTGAAATAAAGCACAAAATATTTCAGTGCTATCTTCAGTTGTTCCTATAAGGATCATAACAGAAAAGAGTACATTCATACTGTTTAGACATATCCTTACTATTCTAAATATAAAATTCCTTTATTCCCATTATTTCTTTTACCATTATTTTTCTTATTTTTTATTGTAAATACAATTTTATTACTCCAGCACAAAAAGTGAATTTGATTAAAATACGTTTTAATAATAGATGTTACATAGTGCTAATATTTCCTGTTATTGAAAAAAAAATCTAATAATAAAAAGAAACCATTGGACTATTCAGGAACTGAGATGTGTTTTTCTCTCACCTGATTATATTTTACAATAAAATCACAGGTCTTTTACAGTCTGTGATCTAAACAAAGAGACTCCAAAGACTTCAATAGCTACTGTGCATAACAGTTGTGTGTAAGTTCCAGCTGATGCACCCACCTTCTCCTTACATCTTGGGGAACCACTGAGCCAGGCAACAGGCACAGCGCCATGCTAGTACTGCAGATGGACTTAACATTACAAAAGGTATTCCTCTATTTCAGCTAATGGAGTTAATCTTGAGTCATTACAGAAGGGGCACAGAAAGCAAAATCTGACACAAATTGCCTGAATGTTTCTGACAGAACACACCAGATTTTAGAGAAGCTCTTGATTAAGAGTTGGCACCTTTAACTGGTGCAAGACCCTGGACCAAGAGGACTACCAGAGAAGTTTCATATGACACTTGCCTCACTTTATTCTCTTTGCTTTTTGATTTTAAACTTGGTGCAGTTTCCATAGCATAATGCCACAGGCAAGGCAGTGTCTGTGAGTAAAGATAATATTTTTAGCAGACAAAAAGTTTTATTTGGAAAAACAAAGTCCTTTTCTGACACAAACCCTTTTGATGGAGGGAGACCTTCTTCAAGGAAAAGCCATTGTGAATTCTAAAGTATACCTGTTTCTAATTATGCTAGGTGGCCTTTCATCAGTGTTGTCAATAAAGCTTGCCTTTCCTTACTAAGATATTAGGAATGTAGACTGTACCAAAGGACTGAGAACTTCCCAGCAGCAACAAGTTCTGCCATATGCCACCAGTCATATCAAATCTTTGAAGCCCTTTTTGTTCTTAAAAGAATATAAAATCCATCACAAAGTTTATGCACATGGGTTGAGTATACATTTCAAGCTGTGTACGTGTATGTAGGTGTATTATAAAAGCACCTTCTGAAATCATAGCACTTCATTAAGTGAGAGAATTGGCACAAAGAGCTAACATAAAGAAAAATGTGCCTGTGAAATCCTCAGAGTTGGGGTTGAAAAAATGTTTTACTTAATGCTCATTCTCAATTCTACATTGCACCAAACAAATCTGTTTCACAGACAGGTAAAACTTAGCTAAATATTGCTTAGTTTAGTGAAAACTAATAAACAGATGAGGACAAATTGTAAAGCCACTTTGAAAAAATAGGGAAAGGGATTTGAAAAGTGCAATAAGATGGGAAAGATTCAAGTTTTCCTTCCAATCTTTTTTTAAACATTATCTCTTTTTTTTTTTTTTTAAATGGGAAAACGACCATTGGTGATTTCATTACTTAATACAAGTAGAGATAAATTAGGAAGTGAGATATCTCCAAGCTCTGCTATCATAACTGATCTCACTTGGCCAGATTCCACTCTACAGCCTTCCAAAAGGGCTGAGAGTCACCTCATTGTGAAAAATCCTGACATGCACAACAGAATCACAGATTTAAAATCAGATACAATTATATATATATATATGATTATTCTGTTGTTGACATGTTTCTCTACTAATCAGAAATGGCGTACTCAGAAATACTCCTCAGTAAGTGAGATTGTATGAAAAAACAGAAAAAAAATTAAAATTCTGAATTAAACCAGATAACTGTTTACATTTCTCAAACTGTGCAGATTTATCAGACCATTTTTTGCTGAATGTAATTGGCTGCTATATGTTTACTCCAAGGCTGTAATTAGTTCAATCTGTCATCTTCATCCAATGATTTTTACTTTATAACTTGGGACAATTGATTGGTTAATACATTTTAATTTTTTCTCTTAGATTGTAGTCTGAGGGAAAGATATAATTCATTGTCAAGTATCTAGTGGCTTCTGAATGCTATTTAAGAGCAAATTTAGTAGCTAAGGATATATCTTCTCTCCTTTGATGTCAATCTCTCCCTAATTTGTAGAGTTTGTATTAAACCATAGAAATCAGAAAATTCAGTGTATTAAGCATACAGAAAGTGCCAAAGATTTATAAAGAAAGAATATTTATAGGTTCAGCTTTACTTGCTGGCATATAATTTCTAATTATTACAAACCAATTATATTCAAACTTTGCACAAATATCTATTTTTAGTCTAATATGAAAGTTTCTTTCTGGACCTTATTTTTTTTTAACAGACTGTCCATTTTCCTACATACCACATATACTATGTTATGTTCTAAAATAGTATGGTGGAATGTGAAGAATTTTGTTTTGGGGAAATAATAAATTCCTTTGGCTCTGTAAATATGCCTTTATTCATCCCTCAGGTGCATGATCATTATCTGAGTCTATCTCGGCTTTTCTCTTAATTTAAACAAGAGCCACCTACACTAGCTCTTTTTTTTTTTTGTCTCTAAGTAAAAAAATCACCTTTTTTGCTTACAGACACATATGCAGAAGTAGATCTGCATCTCTTATATTGAAAAATGTATTAAGATTTCTTTAAAAAGCTTATGAAGAGTTAATTAATTCATGAATGAAAATTAGCACTAATTATAATGTCAGACAGTTTTTCTTTGCTGCTATTTCTAGTTAAGTTGTTGAAGTTGCTATGCCAGAATATTACATATGCCAAATCATCTTGCACCCTCAAGGGACACTTAGAATACCTTCTCAACAGCTAAATACAGATAGTTATACAACGGCTCTCAACAAAATATCTAATTTAATACCAGTTGAAAGTTCACCTCTCTCCCACAAACCTCATGGAATGGTGCCACTGACCAGCAACCCCACGTGGAAAGAAACAGTGTGTAAATCTCTCACCTCTTCCTGCAAAATGTTTTACTAAAAATCATAACACACAGGGAAATGACACTCAAACATGCACACTGTCTGCTGTGTTTCTTCCCTCTCCAGTGTAGCCACTGCATTAAGCTGAAAAGCTGTGCTAAAACTCAGTATGTCTTCCTTGCAGCCAGAGGGATATTCCATTTCCAGCCCATTTGTGCATTAGCACCTGTGTAAGTGTCTTTGGGTAGATCCTTACACTGCTCTCTGCATTCTCCCTTTCCAGAGCACACCTCTAGGACAGTCACTCTGTTCCTCCATCACAGTCACTGGTATTCAGGGGAGCCTTGCAGTGAAAATTAAACCAAAAGATCTGCTTATCTGCCCTGAACCTCCTGAGGTAAACAACAGCTTGATCTGTAACAAAAGGCAGAGGTTAGGACAAAATCCTCTGAACTGGAGTCCATTTGTGCAGTGTTTTAAATGCCATTAAGTCTCACTGACTTCTCCAGACTTTTCCCAAGGCATTTGCCATTAGCAGCAGAGGTCCAATATTTAATAACTGTTGAAGTGATATTGTAGACTGAATATACTGAATAAAAGTAGATATACTGAAGAAAATGATTCACAGCATTGCATTAGGAAACCATTTTGTGCTGCCCCATGTAAAGCAATTGATATACAACAATGTTTCAAGGCACATTACTGTACAGAGAGTTACTACACCACCCAGCCTTGCTTAACATCCTAGGCTCAGAATCAGTGTGGCCACAATGTCTGCTAAGAGCTAGTGATTTTGGAGTGCTGCATATGAGATATGTCAGACAGACCTGTCTTTCAAAAGGATTAAATTTCTACCATAAGCACACATTTTGAAGAGTGAAATGGACATCCAAATATTGAGACCCAATAGAGTAATCTCTTAGAAAAATTTGGCCTTCATGAACACTGATGTAATTCAGGATTAATGCCATGGAGCTGAAAAGATTACAATAATAAAAGAGCAATATGAGATTTGATTTAGGCATCCAAAGTCTAAAATCTCCAATATATATTTTTTAAAAAAGTAACTTACTCCAGCATTTGGAAACTAGGGCCTATTGAAAAGCATGAAACCTCTAAAATGTTATTTGAATGCCAGAAAAGTAATACTTTAGAAAGTCAAGACAAAAATACCAAGAGAACAGAAAGGAGTGAGCCAGAAACTCTAACATGTTTGTTTCCACCTTGTCCATGAGTTGGGCAAGCACTGCAGGTCTCCAGACATTTCTGGGTATTAACTACTGGACAATCCCTGCCCTCAGTGACTGACACAGCTGCCATCTCACAAAACAGAAACATAGATGTGAACTGGGCTTATATAATAAGGTTCCTATCTAGAAAAATTACAGCTCAGAAACACGTGCCAGTGGCAATACCTACATTTAGCTGTGACTTTGTACCCGCCCAGCGGAGGGTCGTGGCCTTCCACAGCATCGAATCCTGCTGACACCAGGACAATTTCTGGATCAAATTCGTTGGCAGCTGGCATAATTACAGTCCTGTAGAATGTAAAGAACCCAATGTGATAAAATCAAAACAACTTCCATCTGCATTACATACATTGTCATAATCAGAAAAAAAAAATCACAACACATTTTATATTAATTAAACCAATCTCCATGGTAGCTGTTCAAGTCAAAGGCTTCAATCAATTTCTTTCTATAATCCCTCTTTTTTTTTTTTCTCTGACTGAAAAAAAAAAAAAAAGGCAGGTACATGTGAAAGCCTCTAATATTACTTACACATCTGTGTCTGTTTTATCCTGCTGCCTATAAAAAGCTGCCTCTTCCAGGGAAGTGACTAATGGTTTACAGAGACCTCTCAAAGCCTGACTGGAAACCCGGACTGCTCCAGTTAGTGCGAACTTGGTGTAAATTTGAACTATAAATTTCTTTTGGGAAAATGTTTGCTTTCCAAACTTTTTTTTTTTACTCCTTAACATTTTTAAATGTTTGTCGAGGTGGGGGGTGACTCTAGCAAAGGAAAAACATGAAATTCCCTTAATCAAATCCAGACTATGTTGTCAAGCCTTTCCAAGGTCAAGCATAACAGGAATGTGACAACCACAAACTAGTGACAGCAACCCCTGCTGGAGTCAGGAAGATAATTCAGCTCTTTACAGTCACAAAGATTCCACTTTTTTAACCCCTTCCTTGACAAACTTATGTGTGGATATTTTATCACTTTGATTTTGCCCTTCTCCAGTTTTGAAGAGTGAAAGACGTACTGAAGAAGTGTTCTGCACTTGCAGGTGTGTTCTTTCAGGCTGACCCCAAAGGGAAGGAGTAAGGATGGCTTTTCCACTGGTTTGACAAACACTGGCACTGTAGTGGCTGTGCTAAATCAGGGGGACACGGCTAACACTAAAAAGCAAATACATATATGAATTTTCTGTCACAGATAAGTTAACTCTAGAAAATCCCAATTGGTCTACACTGGTCAGAATGTGAAGATTAATTTTGTGCATGTGTAACGCTATTTGTTTAAGTCCAATGCTTATTAAGTTATTTGATAAACAGCTTAGTCCAAAGAAATCATATTTTTGTTGAAAGTTTTAGGTTTTCTGTGGGAAAAAAAGACACATTAATGATATTAACAATTCTCTAGGTTTTTCTTTAGTTTGGTTCTTTAGTTTGGTTTTTGATCTCTGCATTATAAACATTATCTTGTTTTATTTTCCTCAAAGGTAATTTTAATATTAGGAAAATGTTCTTTTTACTTGTTTGTCATAAAAAAAGAGAACTCAGATGAAGTAAAAAGCCTTTTTCAGGGCATATAGCATTTCAATAAACATACTTTTACATTAAAAAAGTGATAGAAGTCACTTTAAAAAAATTTGGTGATTTTGCTGAAATTGCACTACAAACTGCAGGCAAAGTGATATAAGTTGTGAAATATTCCTTTTTTTACATGTCATTAGTAGGCCTCTGCTGAAATATGGATTCCAGTACAGAGCATTGCACTTCAAGAAGGACCTAGACCTACTGGAGAGATCAAAAGCAAAGAAAAAACTTCTAAAAAACATAACTTAAGTGGATAAGTAATAAAATTATAGCTATTTGATTTGCATAACGAGGCAGCAAACATTATAAAAGTGCAGAAATATGTAAGTTGCTGCAAGAGGAAATAAATAACCTGTTCTGTATCCTGTGGACAGGACCTGAAGCAGCTGCAGCAGGAAACCTGTTTTTCACACACTGGAACAAGCTTTTAAATAGTGAGAATAAATAATAATATAAATAAAATGTTTAAGACAATTGGAGACTCTCCATCTCTCGGACTTTTTTTATAATAGCTAAAACAAATATCCACCAAGCTTGCTACAGGCTCAAGCTGACATGGCCTGGAGGCAGGCAGTCAATTACTTCTCCTCTAGGTTTTTTTTTTCTACAGTTCCACAATGTAGAACTCTATAACACATAAAGTACACGTATGAATACTCACATTAGACACTACAGTGACTGAGCTTTTGCAGGCTAATCTCCACAAAGCTAGGGAACAATATCAGGAATAAAGGTCTCCTATGCAACCACATCTTATCTCATGTACATACCTTCTGATACTCTAAATTACAAATTCATGGTCTGAAGCAACACATACTTCCCAAACTTCCCCACGTCTGCAACACATGTGGCATGGATCCTGATAACTGATGAGGACTGTGGCTGATACACAATCTTCATCTGTCCCCATAGCACCATACATCTTATACACTGAAAGAAGGAGGGATCCTGTGAAGAACCCTCCCTATCTGCAACTATTTGAGCTTTTGCCCTCCTCCTCTCCATTCATATTTCTTCAAATTCAGGCTCTGCTTTTTATTTCTTCATGTCAAACAAGTGGCAGCACCACCGAGTACAGCACAGACTAAGCTCAGGAGTCAGACAGTGGAGTGTGTTCAGTGCAGAGAAGCTCTGGAAGCTCAAGCTGCTGAGCAGTAACAAGCCTCACTAGCCTAACACACAAAGAAATCTTTGAGAGTCCTGTAATTTGGAACATTGGGAAAATCTCCCACACTTCTGCCACATTTCAAGACCTTGCTCTAAAGTGTAAAGATGTCAGCACATTTTTTAATAACAATGGGGCAAAACAATGCATTTGACCCTTAATCTCCTTCATAGAAGCAGCAAAAATTGTTTAGACACAGTTTATTCAAAATTTTTGTCAAATAAATATGTCTGACATTAAAACTGCCAGCCATACTGAGTAGCACTAGGAAAATTATTAAATACTGAAAGCATTTGGTCTTTTGACACAAAGAACCAGGAACAGCTATTAACACCAACTTCAATAGTGCTGAACAGGAAATAGTAGCACATTCATAAATCTCTACAGAAATGATATATAGGAATCTCAGCTAAAGAAAGGAGAAGGCTATAATGCTAATAACTGGATGTGGCATTTAGAATTCAGTGTCCTGTTACTGCTTTCATTATTACCTGAATTCACATTACCAAAAAACAGCCTAGAGAGTTTTTCTGAAAGAAAGAATTTTTGCTTTTGAAAATGTACACAGTGTCTGTTACATTTCACCAGAAAACTAACATCCTACTTTTGCTGTAATATTGTCTCACAAGCTAAGACAGAACTTTGCTGCTGCTGCTACTCTGCATACAATGTACCAGAAGAGATAACCTGTATGCCCTGCCTTGAACATTTAAAAAAAATCCTCCAAAGTATGGAGGGAGGTGGAATTTCAGAGCTCATCCATCTTATATTGGTCTTCATTTAATACTGAAGACTGAGGACTTTTCTTTTTGAAAGACACCATGGAAAATGAAAGAAAAATCTCTTTACTGGGATAGCAAGCTTGACTCCTCTCTTAAACATCTCAGAGTGTCCCTGGTCCCTGTTGCAGCAGTCAAGGCTACTATTTGATCTTTCAGAAAGATGACAGCCACAAGTCTTTCAGTTGCAAAGACCATATAGACCTTTGGTTCATAAATCTCAAATCTAATCTTCTACATTAATCTACAGGCATATAGGTGGTTACTGTTTTGAATAAATTCTATGATATCTCTGCTCAGAAAGGAGCAACTTAACATCTGGAAAAGAGTATTCCAGTTTGGGGTTATATAGGTAGGACATCTCTAATTTTTGTCTAGCCTTGGCAGTAACTTCTTTGCGGCAAAAAGCACTTGAAAAGTCTTTCACAAAAATGACACATACTTTCCTATCTTATGAAGTTCTATAAGCAATGACATACACACACCTTTTTAAATATAGTCTTACTTTCACCAGGGCATACATAAAACCTTTTATCATTTGTCACTTCTCAGGCATTAACACCTTCACATGAGTATCTGTCTTTAGCAAAATCACAGAATCATAGAACCATAGAATAGCTTGAGTTGTAAAGGACCTTTAAAGATCATCTAACCCAACACCCCTGCCATGGGAGGGGCAGCAAATGTTTTGAGGTTGGTAGTTGTAAAGAAAGTCTACAGAAAGCAACATGAAGACCACTTCTCCCTTGTAAATCATCTTTTCATACCTCAGCATGGTTGGACAGGCAGTTCCTGATCCTTCACTATCTCTTGGGAGCAGAGAATCATCAGACCCTGTATCTTGCACATTTTCTATCTATTCTACACTCTGGAAGGCACAGCAAGGAGTAAAAAGGAGAAATCATCCACTGACTACCTCCTCAGGAGCTCCTATAACTATGTCACTTCCCTTCTTAGCCGCCTAAGAAGAGAACCCTCTGAATCTAATCATAACAGAAAATATTTTGGGTGGTTTTAAAAAAAAAAAAAACAAAAACAAACAAACAAAAAAAAAAAAAAAAACCAGGCAAATGACATTGGTAATACACTTATACATATTCATGTTAACCTTCCAAGATTCCTCAGACCAGCCCTATGCTCAGAAGTCAGGCTGCAGCTGGCAGGATTTGTTACGGTGCGAAGGGTCAAAATTCTGCTCATCAGAAATCCTTGCAAGGGTGCACTGGCAGCCTGCATTCAGACCCCAGAAACATTGATTATCTTATGCCCAGCAAGAGTAAGAATATGATTTGGCTTCTGGACATGGGTCACCAGACAGGTACAGACTGGGGACTGGCAGGCCATCACTTCTTTTTAAAGCCAGTCAGGCTCCAGAGCTTATCAGCAAACTGAAGTTAATACTAGGATCCTTCTCTGACAAAACAAGCAGCTTTTGTCAGAAAAGAAATAGATTTTATTCTTCCACTATGACTCACCCTCTCCTCCACTTCCTTCTCCAAAGAAAATAAAACACATAAAAGTGATATTTATTTTCTGTGATCTGAATCATATAGAAGCATAAATATTTGGTATACCATATTCACCTAATGATGACAGCAGAGTTAGAAGAGCATCTTGCCTGGCTGACTGCTTCTTTCTTTTCCCATTCATTTTCATTAATAAACATGTCAAAACCTAAAAGCTTGAGCAGCTGCATCGCAGAAGTTATTTATCTAAACCTTTGCAGTTTCACAGAGTGAAACTATGTCTTCCAGATCAATGCAGATTCTTCTTTCAGTCTGATGGTACTGGGAACAGAGAATGTGACTGAGAAGCTGGAAAGATTTCTTTTTGTCTGACTAAGGAGATTTCCCCAAAGAATTAATATGTTCCATTTGGGTATGCTGCTGTCTGCAGAGAAGCCAAGGGATGGCTTCCAGTTGGGTGTAGTTCTAGAGAAAACATCAGGCATGTGATCCTCCCCTCCCCACCAATCTGAACATCAGATGCAAGACATTAAAGCGATTCTACCAAGGGACTCTGATTTTTTTATTCTTTTATTCTATTTTTGTACATTCAAAGCACATGGCTAGGATGCTACTAAACATTTGTTCTCCCATAAGAGATTGCAGAGAAGCACCCAAAGAGGAAATGACTCTCCAAGCACCATGACACAGAGCTGGAAATCTCCAAAGAAAACTAAACTTATGCAAACAGCTACAATTCTTTTGCTGTGTTGTTAATTTAAAAAGGAAACAAGGAGGAATACCAGCCCAGGACAAAATTTATGTAACTGAGAAAAATAATCCATGCAGATTGGAATTGCTTAGTAACATAAATTATTTGCTCTTTTCCTAAAATCCTCCAGTGTTTTCATCCAGTGATCTCAAAGTACTTTGAGAACACTGAAAAATGGAAAGGTTCATATCTTCAGCTGGTATAAATCAGTATAGCTGTTTCTGACTGCAAACTCCTCTGAAGCAGGCATTTCTATACCCATTTGACAGATGAATCAGCTAAAACTAAAAGCTGGTAAAAGCCTTGAATAAATTACACAGTTGTCTCTTGAAAAACCTTGAGAGAAAATGCAGAAGACTCTAAAGTCCATAACTTCAACAAGTAGGGAAAAACCCCTATAAATGCACTATTATTTGTTCAGTTATACCAGACTTGTATTTTGCAGGAATATAGATCTATGCAATGCCTTTGTGCTATTATAATGGGGATATAGCCAGCAAATGGAGCCCTAGTCTGTTGTTTGAAAGAATGTAGATCTGCCTACAGTTTATCAGTTTCACACCATGCAAATAAAACACCGTAACAAACAATCACTATATTGTCCTACCTTAAAATCACACAAGGTAAAGTAAATTGTTCAATGTTCCCTGACAAAAACAGATCAAAAAGCATGTAAAGGATTGTCCTTATAGGTATGTGGAACTTACGGTATCTATTATTTTTACATGTTGCTTGCACATATGTTTTAGTGTAACACAGTATCAAGTAATGTCTCATCACAGAAAGCTACATAGAATTTCTGTACAACTTGCAGGTAGTACTTTTTTCTGAACTGATTGAGTTTGTAATAGTGTCTGTCATTAAAATTTTGGTTTACTTTCATGACATTCCTTTGTGCCAGTTCTGTTGTCAACCAAGTTCATCAAGGCCAAATTTGAGAACATTCCCTCAAAACTCCTTGATGACTATTATCTGACCATCAGCTTTGTCCTGGATTTATCCTCCTAGGCATACCTAAATTCTGCCAATTTTGTCTGCATTAATTTCCAAGACTTCCAATTTTATAGAAGTTTTATCTTTACAGCTTTTATTTTCATATATTTTCTTTTATTCTTCCAGGGTTTTTTTTTTTTTTATATCACTTTAATAATTGTATTTCTTCTCTATTTCATTTTTAAAAACAGTCAATATTCCTGTCCTTACTTTTATTTTCCTTACTTGCTTTCTGGAGATACAAAATATATTTTTCTTTATTTCTTCAAGAGACAAAAAGAACCACATCAATACAAAGTCCTCAGCATTGCAAATCATGTTCATGTCACTGGGATTTGAACATGGTATTGGACTTAATCACATGCCAAAATGTTTAAAGGGTCAAGGTCTTCCACAGATGCACACATTTAAAGACCATTCATAAAGTTAGCAATTTAAAATGTTATAATTGTAGGAATATCAAAGTGCCACTGAATGAAAAGTTTTAGAAGCACCAACAGTTTGTTTTCTTTCTTGCCTTTTTTTTTTTTTTTTTTTTTTTTTTTTTAATGGCTTTTGAAGACATTTTTGGGGCCTAAGGCTATTATTTGTGGGTTCCTTTTTAAATGAATAATTATTTTGGCATCCTTCATGTGACTCCTGAATTCTATTAAAGCTGGAATTTCAATATCTTAAGCAGACAAAAAGTATATGAAATATTGTCTAAAGTATCTGCTCATCATTCTATTTTTATTGTTTAGAAAGGTGGTTTCAATGTAATTATAAGGGCTCTTCTACATTTGATCTATAATATACCTCAGCCAGAGTCCTTGAACTAGTATAAAAATTACCAAAATAAGGAAAAGCTAACACACAGAAAAACTATGAGAAGTATTACTTTGTTTTTTCCAAAATTTACTTCAAATTTGATAGCATAGTCAAGTAAAATTATCCAACTTCTTGAACTACGGGCAAAAGTATACACACATGTATTGTGCACACTCATGTCCATATTCAAAATGGAGTAAAATTTATAGAGCAGTGGGAATAGGTAAAGGGACTGGCTAAAGTTTATGATAAATAAGCTTGCTCAAAAATCATGAGTCTAAGCCTTTCTCAAATAAGTATAGGTTTAACGAAAAGGTTAGCTTATTAGACAAGTTTGCAAGTATCAAAGGAAAGTATACAAACATAAAGACTTCTATGGAAATATAGGCCAAGATAATACTGGCAATAGCACCGGTATTTTACCCTGAAAAACTGAGTTCAGAAAATCTGCCTTTTCTATCAAATATTCCTCTTTCTTCTCAGACTCTTGTGGAAGCACTTACATGATGAAAAAAAAAATACTTCTCAGTTATTTCTCAGATCTCAAAGCTGGTTGGTAACATGCCATTCTTGTGAACTATTTATTTACTAAATTCCAGTTGTTAGCTAAAGGACTAATGTGGCTTCCAAGAGCTGCAAAACTGAAGATGATATATGAGAGGGAGGAAGCAGAGGTTTAATTTGCAAGACAGAGTTAAAAATAAAACATAGAATAACCTAAAATAGTATCTCCAACACTGAGAAAGCAAAATGCTATAAATATGGAATCCCACCATTTAAAGCCAATTATTTTTCTATCAAAGCCATTCTAACTTGTATGGGAAATAGGACTGGCACGTATGTATGTGTCACACACTGCCAAATTTTATCACCGGGTATTAAGATATCATTTAGCTTTCATAGTGTAACATGTTTCTACCAGAAAAATCAATTGAATGCTCATTACTCTATTTTATGAAAAAAAAGAAAGTAAATAATTAGAAACTTTTCTGCCATAAATATAATAATCACACTTGGAAGTACTTTTTCTGTTTAAAATTTGTATAATTGTTTAGAAAACATCTTACATTCTTATCAAGGCTGAAAATACTACAGTATTTTCTATAACAAAATAACTATCAGTTCTGCTTTTTTACTTTTGTATTTTGTAAGTAATTTGTCTCAGCAGTATTTTATGATAAAAAACTTGGCCTAAAATGTTAACATAATAAACTAATAATATGACTGAAACAGTTCACTGCTCCCAGTAATCTTATTATATAGTAATAAGATTGCTCATAAGAAAACAAAAGTAAGTGCTATAATATCAGAAATACTTAAATACAGAGGTAAAAACTTGCCTCAAAGTGTCAAATTCACAAAATAAATGACAGTATGACATGGTCTCCAAGGAATTTCTTACATCTACAGAAAAGCACATTATATTGAGCATATTCTACATTTCAGTATATTTTAGGGTACTTGAAATTTTTAAAATTACTTAGCCCTCTATGAACAGTAGAAGAGAAAGGAATGCCTAGTACCTATTTCACTGACATTTCACAGGAACAGTGGACTTGGAGAAAAGAAGGAAACAGTGCTGTTTTTCATAAATTAAAAGAAGAGGGCTCTAGGGTATGATTGTGTCTCTACACCCAAAATCTACATTCCTTGTTTATGAAAAAAACTTTGGAAAAGCTTTTCAGATTGCGGATATAGCATACACTTCAACGCACAGCAGGAATGAAGGACATATGCTACCTAACATCTACTTTTATTCTTTATAAACAGCTGAGTTTGCAATGTCTACAATCTGCTTATGTAACCACAAATGATTATTACTTGACAAGTGTAAAGTAATTTTCAGTTCTTACAAAAGTGAGATGTGGGGAAGAAAGGAAGGTAAATCTGATTTAAAAATGCCTGGAGAGATGAATTGCAATGGTTGCGTTTTCCATGGGAGCAATAGGTTGAGTGGATAAAAGACACAGAGATCCTTTCGAAAAAGCACTTTTACCAAGAAAGTTTCTTCATTTCTGAAAAGTAGATTTTGCCCAGAAGGGGATTTTTTTTTCCTTTTAAATGAAAAGAAAGGAAAACATTGTCTAGAAATCAAATTATTTATCAAGGTCATAGCCATTTGCAAAACCATAATTTTCCACATGCTGTATTCATCAACATGGTTGTGACTACAAAGTACATGAAGCTGTCCTTTTTTTTTCTCAGAGGTCTCTACATATTTTCTTTCACAGATGCTTTCTTGCTCTGTCTTATATTTTCTTCCATATACTCGTAACCACTTTTAATAGTATTTTCTCTCTGGTTTTCTGGCTTATCATTAAAAAGGAATTTCACCATTTTTCTGGACAGCAACTGCCATTTTAGTCTGTATTGTCACTTCTTCTTTGAAGTAATGCTATTCAGAATATTGCTCATATGACTAGTATTTTTCTGATGTTCTGAAGGGCAGATGTAGACACATGTTATTTCCCTCTGTTTTTTGCTGAAGAACAATATACACTGGTAGACAAGGAAAATACAGACATTTTCTTACACCAAATCAAATTAACTAACAAGTGCCTTTAATCTTGATTGATACTACAGGCAGGATACTGATGATACAGGCAGCAACAGCATTCACCACTTCTGTATAAGTAAACACAGTCATGTTTGTCTGCTTCATGCTTGGCAGAGCCCTGTCACTGGAACTGGGGCCACTTTGGACCAATTCAATGGTCAAATTCATTTGAATCAACTCAATACATCTACCATGTACTTAAACAGATCAGCTGGCTTCTTTCTGATAGCCAAAAATACAGTTTCCCTCATATAATAAGGGTTATACAGTACAAAAACGTCAAGACTTCTCACTTCATCTAAATTGAATGCCACTTAATGGAACACACACACTTAACGGAATCCTCAAAATTATTGAGGATTTAGAAGAAACATTTACAGATAATATAAGGTAACTCAGAAATGCACTTATCAATCCCTGCCCTTTTCTCCTCTCTCTTCCCTCCAACTCTCCCAGAAAATTCTCAGACAGGAGATATTTGTAGGACCAAGGGGAACACTCTCAGTAATGCACTAATTCCAAGGTACCAGATGGTGTTAGAAACTACAACTTTTTCTGGTGCACTTTCAGCTACTGTTTGGTTAGAAATGTGATCTGGTGTTGGTTCTGTGTAGCTTGGAAGAATCCTGTCTCTTTTATATTACCCTATCCCTATTCTTCCTTTACACTCATTTTACTCAACAAAATAGAAGAAATCTGATAGACTTTGAAGACAGAGAAAATTGTATGTCAGCACTTAGAGATCAGCTGAATTGAACGTGACTGGAAGGACTCAATTCACAAATAAAAGTACCAGACTTGTTCAGGGAGTATCATCAGGTAGGCTGCTTTAAAATGAGAAATACTCTCCTCCAAGAGGGTTACACTTATGACTTAAAGACTGAAGCCAAAGAAAGGGTTGGAAAGAACTAAGGCCTAGAAAAATATGAAGCCAAATATGACATGTTGAGGACAACAGGATTTTTTCTGGTTTCTGTAGTATGAAAAGAATAGTTTTATACACAAAATTCAAAGAAAAGATTTTCTAGATTTTCATCTAGAAAGAACTTTAAATATTAAGGAATCATTGTCACAAATAAGAAGTTTAATAAAACACAAAAATAGTAAAAGGATCTGCATTAAAAAAATATCTAAAAAAAACCCCAAGATGATCAAAAGATCATCAAAAGATTCAGCTTCAGAGAAACTCAAGTAATAATAGTACAAAAAGTACTAAAAAGTAGTACAAATAGTACTCATGAGCATAACGAGGAAAAAAGGATATGAAAAAAAGGAAAAATAAAAGCTCTAAAAAAGGACCGCACATAACACCACAGAGTTCAGGAAAAACATGTCTCCTGCATAAACGTTTCACTGTTTTGTTTTGTTTTGGTTTTTTTTTTTTTTGCAAGGAAGGAATAATGAACAGCAAAGGACTTGGAATTTCAGACTGAAAACCAAAATATGAAAATGCAGATATACTGCAATGTGATTTAATATTTTACTTAGGCTTCCACTGACTTCATGGAACCAATGTTTGTCCTAATAGATTTCATTTGACATCTGCAAAAGAATTGCAGAGTCTTGTGGTCGTAGATCAATAATAACTCTTTCAGTGGTGTATATGGAAGAAGCTTTTTATCTGTGCCAGGCATTTTACAGCAGAAAGGCAATCCCACTCAGCCCAAGAGGGTCATATTGACACATTGCTATCTCACTTGCCAATACAATCACTTGCACCAACTCTTGATGCTGTCAGAACCTCCTCTGAAGAAGGACTGAGAAAAAAAACAAGGTGAAGTTTGGGATTTAACTGAAAAGGATCTAAAAATTACATTTTGACATTTCTGAATTTGCCTTTCCCCAATGAACTTATGTCCCTGTCCTTCTCTTGAAAAACTGAAGTACTCACACCTCCTTTAATAGTTTTTGGAGTGATAAATTGGATTGTCTCCTCAACAGCATGAAACAAAAAAGACTTTTTCTACCATATGCTACAGCAATAAAAAAGAAAGCTGTTCCTCATTATTGGCTGGTCCATCCTTATACAGTCAATTGTCTTGGAAACTGAGACTGATTCAGATTTCAAGAAAATGTAAGAATGAACTGAATGACATAGCTCCTTCTTTCAATGTCCATCTAAATTTACAGTGTTGAAACTAGCAACAAAACGTCCCTAAACATTATTTCCACTTCTAGATTTATTTTTGTTGCACTTGTCTCTTAGAAGGAAAATCAAAATATTATAATAACTTAAACTGGAAACTTCAGTAAAATAATTGTGAATTTTCAGAAAACATTGAAATAAATATAAGTAAAATGTACATTCAAATCAACTTCACTTAAAAATAAAATAAAATAAAATAGTTATTCCAGGTTTGATATCTGGATGACACAGTATATAGGTATCATGCAATCCAAATTCTTCACTCTGTCCTAAAATTGGACCTCTTACTGAGACCAAAATATATTTAATAAAATATTAATTCTCCAAATATTTCAGAAACCCAGTCAGGGTTTCATAAGCATTTCTCTTCTAAGGATCTGACTTTAGTCAGCTTTAGTGTACTTACTACTATTAAGTTACCATTACTTTATGAAATACTTTTGTCATTTCTTTACTTGAAATAATCAACAGATCTTGTAAACTGTTCAGGGGACTAGTTAAAAGCAGCACTTTTCATGCTGCTACCTTCGAATTATCAACAGTCTCCAAAACACTGAACCTTTTGGCAGTGAGGTCCTCAATTCCAGTTGCCAATCCAGACTTAAATACATGGAATTTTACACCAGCTGAGAAATTTGGCATACTATTCTCATTTACTCTTCATTAAAATAACCCTTCCAACATGAAATTGCCAAAGCTGTCATAGGGAGGTTTGCAATTACAGTGAATAGGAGGAAGTTTTTATCATTGCTAATACATGGGAGGTGATCCAGTAGATTTTTAAGTTGCGACCCCCTCATGAAAGGTTAGAAGACTTGGCACCTAAGCAAAAAGAACTTGTCAGCCTTTCAGCATGAACAGCTAAGGAAAAAATTACTTATTAAAATCTGTACTTTTTGTATTATGTTGCTGTAAGATAGTTCAGTCTTTGGAAGAAAAATCAGAATCCTAAGTTAGTACAATGTCAAGGGAATTTACAGAACAGCTGTATACATAATCACCCAAGATGCAGTCCTAATTTCAACACTTTATGATTTTTTTGAATTCATCAATCAAATAATATCTAAAGTTTAATTTCTGTTTTCTCACTTATTGGATACTTATGTCTTTTTCCTTTTTTTTTTCACCCAGCTCTGCACATTTTATGGACACTATTAGTCAAGTAGTTTTTCAATGAATTCCCTCTAACATCAAATAAATAATTTGTATTTTTATATTATTTATTCAAGTTTGATTCAAAAAGTAGCAAAAATGTAATTTTAAATTACATGTCATAGATGTTAACAATTTCTTTATTTTGTTTTATACCTTGAATTCCAAAAAAATCTGAGCTTTTAATTGGAAACCTTTAAAAACCTTTTAAAATTAATACCAACCTCAAACATCAGTTGATGCTCTGACACTGGGAATACTGGCAACCTATCAGTCCAAGTTAAAACCCAGTCAGGAAGGAATTAGTTATCTTTGAAGAGACTTGACTGCGGAATGAGAACTGGTAAATCTTACTTGCTACAATAAAAAGTAAGGCAGCTTTCCCATCACCTCGTTGCAGTGCTTTCTTCAGCAAGAAAAGCCATGATAGAGATGAGGAGTATGAAAGATAAAAGAGTTCTTAAAAATAAGCTCATCCTGCCAAGGCTGATATATTCATCTCCCTCTGGCTGTACTCCATTCCCTTTAAATTCCATTGAATAACCAAAGAACCCTAGTCTGATCATGAAGAAAAAAAAAATCTGTGACTAAAGCAATAAATTAGAAATACTCTAACTTGTAATCTAAGATCTCCTTTTAGCAGGATTTCTAACTGATTAATACAGCTCAAGAATGTTTAAAGAAGCTGCTGCAATTCTAGAATACTCAGTATTTCTATAATTCATGCAGATATGGTACAGTCAAAAAGCATTTAGAACTGAAAACCACTGTTATTTCAACAGTTAGAGGGTACACAGGCAACTTCCAATTTGGCTCTGTTTCTAATTGCAAATAAATAAAAATCCTGATAAGAAATTTCTTCAGATTTGTGCTCCCTTGAACAGTTCCTAAATTCTCTTTCCATAAGATAAAAAATTCAATTAGAATTATTTTTTAAAATTCACAATCCCTAATAATTGTAAAAAAATATTTACTATTGAGGGGATGGAGATTATTATTAGATCTAATTAGATGCCAGTTTGAGAAAAAAAATTGGTGCTCTAGCCTTGTTTTACATGCATTCTTGTTATTAATTCATGTTATACATGCATACTTAATATAGATTCAATTGTGTGTTCTTTACAGCTTTAAAAGGAAATATATATTAGCAAAGAATAGACCTCAAGGAATTTGAAGTTTGGTTAAAAAAATGTAAATTTTTTGATTTTTTTTTCAGTCTATGCAAGGTCACCAATACTATCAGAATATCCTGCTATAGAATCTCTGTTTCTAATGCCAAGATGAAAAGATTCACAAAGTTCTGCCTTAACCCATTTAAACCCCTGTTAAAAGTTGTTTTTTCTTTTTATTCTAGAGCTGGACTGAGGCTATAAGTTTCTTTCAGTGTCTTATCCAGAGGAGTTCCACCATGTCTTGTGTAAATCATTGTAGTCTTGTCTCTCTCACTTCATTGGCTTTTTGGCTTCCATCTGTTTTCTCTCATCTTTTCTTCTACTCTGCCTCATCTACATTCTCTCTCAATTCTGGTTTCTCTCATCTGCTTGCTCATTACTATTAGTCCAGCCCTCTATTATCCCCTTCACTTCCCAGTTATCTCAAAGATGAGAGAATGTATGAGACCCAAGAGCTTCATTCTGAGAGATGCTGACCAGCTTAACGGTTTTTGACCTGAAAACTTTAATTGCTTTCCATTTAATGTAGTTTTAAGATCATCCCGGATGTCTTCACTGACCTAAGCATGTTACTTCTCTGACTGTTGTCTAAGCTGTATTGTGCTGTTATTCCTGGAAGCATAAATTTCTGCAGGACCCATTTGTGCATTTCACAGAAAACTGTAACTCCCTAGTGTCCTATCAGCACACAGGTTAGTACAATATCATGTAACCTACTTTACTAATCTCTGAAGGGAAGCTGCAAATATTTTATTTTTGCATCTTAATTGTATCTGTTGAAGAATTCTCAAGAAAAATAAGTTAGACATACATTTATAACCTTTTAGAATCACAAGCTAAAAATGTTGAATTGAATTCAGTCAGAAACTTCCAGCTTGAAGCTATTTGTTTTCCTTCTCAATAAGGAAAAACTCTCCACAACTGTCCATAACAGTGCAGCAAGTTACTGATCTTCCAGAAGCAAGCATATGGTCTCACTTCCTAGGCCTTCATCATGTCTCACATTTGTGCATTTTACCTTGGCGTCTCTGTGATCTGTCTGAAGATGCAATGCCAATGCTTAGGCAAGACCTCAGTATTAGGTCCATCATTTAAAGGGTGCATTCAGTGTAATCTACAGAATTACTTGAACATTTCTATGTTTCAGGCTTGGGAATACTGGCTGGACACTTAAGTGAACTACCAGCTCCAGTGGTGTCCCCTATGCTATGTCCTTTTCCCTTGGGACAGGTTCCAATTACAGTAAAAGGCATGTCCTCCAGTTGAACATCCCTGAAGTTGGAAAACCCCATTTATCTTATCACCTCTGCCCTTACACAAGCAGAGAACTGCATCAGTCAAAGCTTTCATTCCTCAAACTCTGCCTTTCTCCTCACGCCATCCAAGGAAATGTTTTCAAGTACTCCCCCAAGCAGGGACAAACAGTAAGTTCTTGCTCTTCCCAGTGTGAGTGGAAGAGAAAACTCACTACAGATCAGTGCCCTGCAGTGGAGGAAATTTCTGGAAACTCAAGAGACTTCTACAACTTCTCAGAGGTTAGAAATGCAATGTAGAGATGTAGTTTGCACGTTGCTTGAATTGCACAGTCTTTATCTCTTCCGTATGATTGTGAAAATTGTGAAAGGTTTGAATCAGAGACTGGAGAAAGTACTGTACCTCTGACAGAAGTTAGCTGATTTTAATTTTAACAAAAGTAGCAGTGTTATAGCATGTCACTTCACACTCCATGACATATCAAACTCGTTTTTGAAGACTATAACAATGTTTAAAACTGAGATGCTTAATGTGGACCTCTGTCACAGTAAGAGTTGCTAGTGAATGATGTAACTTGCCTTCATGCTTTCAGAGACACTCTGTTCTAGAGGCTGGCATCCGTGCCACAGGCAAAGCAGTGTTCATCTTTCAATGAAATGCCAGAGTCATGAAGCTGAGTGATTTGGGGCTGCTCTGTTCATAAGCAGATACTCAAAACAGCATTTTTGGAAGGCAGCCACTGGAGTGTACTATATTACAGAATAAATCATACTGAAAAGATGCTCCCTGTCAAGTTGGAGATACTTTTAGAAAAGATCAGTTACAGAAACCATCATATTTATGTGACTATTTCTACCTTTGTTAGTGACACAAGCTTATTTCACATACGCTGTAAGGTCCTGGATGAGTTCCCTGAAGATTTCGCACAGATCATAATACCACAGACTCTTAAATCTAGTGGAGGGGTCTCATTTTTGATAATACAATGAAGTACAATTAAGGCATGATCTTCCTCTGACAGGTCTGAAATGATCTCCATCCCAACTCCTTAGGGAGTGTGTTGAAATTTAGCCATTTAAAAGATCTCCAGCCAGTGTTTCAATTGCTCTGAACTCTCATAAATATTATCAGCTCTAAATTTCTGGAAAGGGTCCCTGTTGAGAAGGGGTTGTCCCTTGAGGAGTATATAGCACAACCTGACTAAAGCACGACCTCATCCTAGGTTCTTGTTCTCATGTATTTTGGTCTAAGTGCAGCCATCAATCCTGTCTATGGAAGGTGCAATGCAAGGATATAACAGAAGGTGTACAACTGAAGTGGCAAACCTCCCACTTCATCAATAAACTGAAGGAGAGACCTTCCCTAGGGATATGACTACAGTGGATACTGCAGCTAGATGCAAGATGTGTAGGTTCAAAATCAGTCAATGTGGATGCTGAAAACCTCTTGTCAGGGGGACTCAGTTTTGTACAGGCTATTTCACACTGCTAAGAAAAAGTAATTTATGTCAGCACAGTATATTGGCCTCTATAAAGCTTCTTCCAGCCTGAAAGATTAATTTGGGGGCAGACATAAACTACTTACAGTGTGTGTGCTTATGTTTTGTCACTGTTCAGTAGTGACAAAATCAATTAGTATGGATATTTTATGAGAATTCTTCAGACATTGCACAGATAGATTAAAGTTGGACTAGACATGTTTACACTTTCTTTGCAGGTATAGAAGTGTAAGCATGCTCCGAAACACTGGCTTAGGATATCCCTAACCATATATGGATGAAAACACAGTTAACTGAGTTTTCCCTCAAGTATGTAAATAAATATTAACTAGAATAGAGAGACATTTAACCAGGAATTGCATCCAAATTCAGATAACAGTTAACAATATACTGTAGGAGTCTACAGGAGCTGAGGGTCTAAACTCCCATTGTGTTGCATGGAGGCAAAGGATTCAGTACAGTTCCCTACATGAAGATATCTAGTGGCTTTTGGGGAACCCCTCATGACCACGTGCACAATGTCCCAGAGATCCTCTGCTATAGCTGTCAGCCACAGCAGTAAGCCTCTGCTCCTCCAGTGCACCTCCTGTGGCATGACTTGCAAGGTTCTGCAAACTGAATCAAGGTCCCAGTCAGCAGAGACAGTGAAATCTAGGAAGTTATTCAGACAGCCAATGAATATCCCTGCTGATATTAAGGCTGAGCCACACAGCTGTCTCAGGTGAGCTGATCCAACTGAGCTGCATCACCCAGAGCTGCACAGGGGGAAGCAGACACCTTGCTGACATGCAGGCGCCTACATTGCAGGAATGCGGCTGGATTTCTGAATTTGATCCTGAATTTCTCTCTGTTTATATAATAGTTTTTAGCCATAACCCAGTGTGAAATGAGAAGCCAAAAATCACAATTTCTTCAGTATTATTCAGTCATTCAAGCTAAAATCTCCTGCAGAGAAACCATTTTAGGAAGCCTTCCATTAACAGTATTCTCAATCCAGTCTTAGGGTACTGGGGCAGAGAAGGTGTCCTGGGTAGAGAGCAGAGGAACTCAAGCTTCTTTTTTCAAATATAGAGTCATCTGTCTTCATGTTCAGAGCAGAAACGACATAGGGAAGCGAATCACATCTGTATAATCAAATTTTTGAAATAAGATCTGAAAAAGTATGGCTGGGTTCCACGTTTTCCTTTAGGGTACTAAGGCAAATTATTTCTACACAGCAGGCTGAACCTTCTGTTTCCTCTCAACAGCTTGTACATTGCTACTTTTCGGTACAAAAGCCATAGTCTGAGCTGGGCAGCTAATACTATTATACTAACTTATAACACTAATTATCTAGAGTTTACTAAGAATAATAGTATTCACAAGTAGCATGGGCAATACAGGACTTAGCACTTTGTTCATTCCACAATCTTTACACAACCTAATATACCAGAAGTTGTAGTTATACAATAGATGCCATTAAATAAAAATATACGTGTTTTTTCATTTAAGTTTTGTAAATTATTAGTTCATTTTTAAAGACATCTAGGATAGAATTGACTACTAATTGAAAAAAATGCTTCATGTTACAGTTAGAATTCAATTTCACTTCTGAAAATATATTTTAAGCACAATAATAAACAAAATATAATGGGAAGTCTTTTAAATTTTTTAAGAAACATTGAATTTGTGTCTATTTTCCTGTGTTTTATTACAGCACTATCAAGCGGTGTCGTTAATTCAGAATACTGTACATATGACTTAAATTAAGGAAACAGAGCTATTAGGAGAAAATATGCAACTAAACCCACTCAGTTTTTCTTAATCCTATATCTGACCTTGTTAACAAGCAGGTGCAAGACTTCACACTATAACCAAGAACAATAAAGAAGCATGCTGTCCTCATTTTTCCTCTAATTGTCCTTTTCTCTAAATCATGCTAGTTCCCATTGGTTTTATGCGATATTCACCAGAATTAGCTTTTGTTCTCTTCAAGTTTATTGTAGTCATGGAAATAGGAGTACAATCCTTTGATCTCTCACATCACACAAAAGTAATCTATGAGAATATAGCATATACCATAGTATGACAAATGTATCCCAGTTGAATTCCCTAGTCAAAAGAATTATGTACCTATGGCATTCTCTGTGGAAGTTCTCTGCAGTGAATTATTCGTACTGCTGTTACTGAGTACAGCAATGAAAAGGCACAGTCAAAGAGCCACATGTATATAACTTTAGTAGGTAATGTCCTAATTAACTCTTTCTCTATTCTTCGTCAGGGTAAAAGATGTGTAAAAGTTGTTGACAATTATATAAGCAGCTAAAGCAGCCAGCATCCAATTCAATGGGTTTTTAAGGCATTTATCTTCAAGTTACCCTCTTGCTATCAAAGAGTGTAAAAAAACAGGTAATGAACAACAGAACGTAGTCCTGCCAGAATGTGTGTCGTGGTCGTTGCATCTAAAAGTGACTTACTGAACCCAAGTGGTTCAATTTACCTCTTCTTTACACATTCTAAAATGATACAAAGGAAGAATAATGAAAAGCAGAATGAAAATCTACTTTTAATTCTTAGAAGGAAAGCAGATGGATTTTCTATCTGAAAACATCTACAGGAGAACAGATGGGTACATATAAGGATGACATCTAACAGTCATTTTTAAAAGATCTGTCATTCTAAAGATGCAGCAAATTCACAGAACTAGTGAAAGTAATGAAATCCAAAATTTACTCTTTGTTCAGCCAGTGATTTCTTGTGTGGTCTATATAGTGTTTTAAAAATACACAATACCATTACATCATATAATGGCTACTTTATGAATATTTTTGTTAGACTTCCTTTTATTAAATTGCAGATTTAAAAGCAATTGTAAGCAAGGTAGAAATTATGAAACTGCGCAGTCCCCAGTTACTCACATGAAAAAAAAAAGACCCTTTTTACAAATA